>CM077210.1:36239141-36546641 GCA_039654625.1 Rhinogobio ventralis | reverse complement strand
ATCATTTAAAATTCTTCTCTTGTTCTTAAAAAAAAAAATCATTTGTGATAAATAATTTTCTGAAATAAATAGCATGTGATCTTTTAGTGGTGACGTAACTTTTCTGCAAATGTATGTGTAATAATTTGCAAAAGCAAATAATTCAAAATATATCAGACAACAACAAAAGTAAATACAAAAATACAGATTTTGGAATGTATTTTAGAATGTTTAAATATATATTCACAAAACATATCAAAGTTGGGAGGAGAAGTTGAAGTATCAAGAAAAATGAAGTGAAAATGAAATGAGTCCCTATGGACCTCTAGTGGATAATGTGTGCACTCTCTTTCTTTAACTATAATTCCTAAAGTTTTTACACAAACCTGCATATGGCAGTATTCTATCCCTAACACATAGAGCAATGTCCAGAAACAATTTAGATTTAAGGTAATCATTTAAGTGATTTTTCTATAAAACATTTTTTTTCATGAGCCAATTTATGGCATAGTTAAGTAATTGTGCAGTAAATAGGTAAAAAAAAAAAAAAAACTACCAAACATCCACAAAAATACAGCATAAATGTATAGTTGAGAAGTAAATACATTTTTTTATATATAGTTTGCCATGTAAAAAATGTATATTTCCTTATGCAATCGCTCTGTAAAAGTTTAGGGACTTTTACAGAGCGAAAAGGGACTTAAACGTACACCCTACTTGAGGGATGATTAAGGTTTAAGCACATTCTTCGCATTATTTCAACCTAAATTCAAAATAACTCTCCAATACATGTATAACCAGCTCGAATCTGCTCGAAATATCCAAGTATAGGTCTCTGCAGTGGTAATAGACCCTTTTCACATTTCCGGGTTTCTCAAAGCGGAAGTCGACATAGTTGGGTTAACTTTTTTAGCGGTGAATGAGAGAATACATTAAATATATTTGTGTCCCCATTTGGTCAGATAGCAAAAGAAAAACTCCACAATAGTGATTTCACAACTTTCAAAAAGAGGGAAAAAATAGAGTGAGATTGATAACGGCAGTGAAAAGAGAGAAAGATGTTATTTTTACCATCACACCATAGACGCTGTATTAGAAACACCCTCACGGCAGCGGTAACTTGTTTTTTATCATTTGATGCAAAAGTAATTTAATACAAAGTATTAGTGTTATAAATGTCCATAGGAGTTACTAGATCAGTGGGCGAGGCCATAAACAGAGGGGCGGTTTTTACTGCGTTACCTGATTTGCCACGTCACAGTGTGGATAGGGTTTAGGGGTGGGGTCGGGTGAAGGGGATCATTTTGCATGGTTTATAAACCCACAAATTTAGAAACGCCCACTTTTGTTCCGCAGAGACCCCATAATCGAAATATCTCACATTGGGTCAATTTTGGTGTCTCTGCTGACCTCTTGTGGAAAAATAATAATAAAACATGAAATTTCATGACTCTTGCCACTAGATGGCTTTATTGCTCTACATGGAGCGGATGAGCTGTCCCGCTGGGTCCTAAAGTCAGTTTTTCTTCAGTATGCATTCAGTGACACATGTAGACATTATAAAATCATTTTTGGTAAAGTTTTAGCATTTATAAAACTATATGTTTTTTCTATGTGTACTAAAGCATTCCTCGCATCCCATTCATTCCTGTGGGGGTCAAATTGACCCGTGAGGGAAGGATTTGTTACTTTTTTAAATTTCAACCACAAAACTCCTCGAATCCAGTCAATTTTTTTGTGCATTCGTGGTTCAAGTGCGACAAAAGTCCTAGGGTCTTGAACCACTCAGATGAACACTCAATTTGTCAAAATGTATGTATTTGAATTTCATGTAAGATTTCCATTCATTTGGATTACACAGTTTTAACATAAACGAATAAATTTTGTTAATGCAATATGCAGTTTGTTTCAATTGAATATTGCTATGCTAGCCATACTTTAACCACTGATGAGAGATGATGATTCTAAGCAATTTGAATAAATGCATTTTAAAACATGATTATTTGAATAAAATCAAATAAATGCATAAAGTTAGTAATAAACATCATTTGATTTGAGTGCTGAAATGTTACCTGTTGTACTTGTTTCATTTATGTATGACTGACAAATATGCATCTCAAATGAATGGAAATCTTAAATTTAGGCCTACATTATTTTTGAGTATAAAGGAGAGAACAAAACAATGCTTAAAAGCCCTTGTGATGTTATTATTAAATATATGGAAAAGAAAAGATGAAGAAAAATACTGCTTCAAGTTTATACGTTAAAGTCAAGTCTTTTCTCCCCTATTGTGAAGTATATCGGAGTGAAACGCTTCTCAAACAAGAACAAATGTAGGGCTTGATTTTGTTCGTGGGGAATTGATTGGATGGTTGTGGTTTGCTATTGGTGGATCTCATGTGAGGGACAGCTTGCCCCGCCCTCGTCAGCAGAGAAGAGAAGCTGCAAGAGGGAGGGGAAGTTATTCTGATTAAAGATTACGAGAGTGCATGAATTTAACAAAAATAATGATGTGCACGGATAAATCATTTATAATAAACATAAGAAACAATCCTGATGTGCAGGAGCCGATGGGAGACGTCAGACAGGTGAAGGTGATTCATTTCTCCAGTGGAGAGACTCTGACAGAGGATGACAGTGAGGAAGAGGAGGCACAACATCAGCTTCATCAAGCGCCCAGTGCTTCTGACCCGGTCAGTATGGATGACAGATTCAATAAGAGAATAAAATCTGTCAGGTATGAAATTAATCTAAGGTTGTTTCATATTTTTTACCTTTTAGAAAAACTGGACATGGAGGGATTATCCTCGGTTTTGGGGAACACAGATTTTGAGAAATTCTCTGCGATGTAAGAATAACCTGGAAAGCACTTAAAGGGATAGTTCACACAAAAATGAAAATTACCCCATGATTTACTCACCCTCAAGTCATCCTAAGTATATATGACTTTCTTCTTTCAGACAAACACAATCGGAGTTATATTAAAATATGTCCTGGCTCTTTATAAAGTAAAATATCTAGCTTTACTGGCGTAACTGGCCAAAGGCCTTTATTAACCCCCGGAGCTGTGTGGAGCAGTTATATGATGGATGGATGCACTTTTTGGGGCTTCAAATTTTGGGCTGCCGGGTCACTGCCATTATAAAGCTTGGAAGAGCCATGCAGGACATATTTTAATATAACTCCGATTGTCTGAAAGAAGAATGTCATATACACTTGAGGGTGAGTAAATCATGGGGTAATTTTCATTTTTGGGTGAACTATCCCTTTAAGGTCACTGTGTGTTTTTTCAAGAAGAATTAAGACAATAGCAATGATACTTGCTTTAGTAACCAGCACTAATTAAGCTTTTCAGTACAATACATCTGATCCCAGCCAGTCTTTTATTTCACAAATATTGCATGTAATGATCACTTCATTTCTTTATAGTTTGTGATTTTCTTGGAGAGAAAATGGCTGGATTACTGGGGCTGAATTCGGCCAAATATCAGTATGCCGTTGACCAGTATCACAGAGATCATGAGGTAACATACATAGGCTATTTTGCAAAGACTTAAGGTCAGTCCACACAGAGGATGATAAATATAACTATAAATATTTATATATTTTTTAAATGTTCAATGTAAAATAATAGCAGAATCCACACCACCACTATCTATAATAACACAGAGGAACTATTTAGTTGGAAATGGAATCACTTCACGGACGATCAACCAATCAGAATCCATCTTAACTTTAACGAGCTCGAGCATTTAAAGCGACAGAGACGACAAATCTCAAAAACTGCAGCGCGCGCTTTTAGAATGGATCTTTTTTTTACAGACTGTGATGACGCGTTTTAACGGCCATCATCATCATAAATCTTGCCAAGTTTTTTTGTTTTCATTTTCGTTTTTTAAATATATGTACATTTACAACACTATACTTTGTATTATATTACCTTTGCATCGAATGACAAAAAACTAGTTAACGCTGCTGTGAGGGTGACGGTAAAATCGACATCTTTCTCTCTTCTGACTGCCGTTATCAATCTCTCTCTATTTTTTTTTTTTACTCTTTTTGAAAGTTGTGAAAGCACAATTGTGGAATTTTTTTTTCTCATTCACCGCTATAGAAGTTTACCCAACTATGACGACTTGAAGATTTCTGAGAAATCCGGAAATGTGAAAATAGTCAATAAACAGAACAATATTGTACGCTGGTCTGGATGCTAATATACACTCACCTAAAGGATTATTAGGAACACCTGTTCAATTTCTCATTAATGCAATTATCTAATCAACCAATCACATGGCAGTTGCTTCAATGCATTTAGGGGTGTGGTCCTGGTCAAGACAATCTCCTGAACTCCAAACTGAATGTCAGAATGGGAAAGAAAGGTGATTTAAGCAATTCTGAGCGTGGCATGGTTGTTGGTGCCAGACGGGCCGGTCTGAGTATTTCACAATCTGCTCAGTTACTGGGATTTTCACGCACAACCATTTCTAGAGTTTACAAAGAATGGTGTGAAAAGGGAAAAACATCCAGTATGCGGCAGTCCTGTGGGAGAAAATGCCTTGTTGATGCTAGAGGTCAGAGGAGAATGGGCCGACTGATTCAAGCTGATAGAAGAGCAACTTTGACTGAAATAACCACTCGTTACAACCGAGGTATGCAGCAAAGCATTTGTGAAGCCACAACACGCACAACCTTGAGGCGGATGGGCTACAACAGCAGAAGACCCCACCGGGTACCACTCATCTCCACTACAAATAGGAAAAAGAGGCTACAATTTGCACGAGCTCACCAAAATTGGACAGTTGAAGACTGGAAAAATGTTGCCTGGTCTGATGAGTCTCGATTTCTATTGAGACATTCAGATGGTAGAGTCAGAATTTGGCGTAAACAGAATGAGAACATGGATCCATCATGCCTTGTTACCACTGTGCAGGCTGGTGGTGGTGTAATGGTGTGGGGGATGTTTTCTTGGCACACTTTAGGCCCCTTAGTGCCAATTGGGCATCGTTTAAATGCCACGGCCTACCTGAGCATTGTTTCTGACCATGTCCATCCCTTTATGACCACCATGTATCCATCCTCTGATGGCTACTTCCAGCAGGATAATGCACCATGTCACAAAGCTCGAATAATTTCAAATTGGTTTCTTGAACATGACAATGAGTTCACTGTACTAAAATGGCCCCCACAGTCACCAGATCTCAACCCAATAGAGCATCTTTGGGATGTGGTGGAACGGGAGCTTCGTGCCCTGGATGTGCATCCCACAAATCTCCATCAACTGCAAGATGCTATCCTATCAATATGGGCCAACATTTCTAAAGAATGCTTTCAGCACCTTGTTGAATCAATGCCACGTAGAATTAAGGCAGTTCTGAAGGCGAAAGGGGGTCAAACACAGTATTAGTATGTTGTTCCTAATAATCCTTTAGGTGAGTGTAGATATCATTATAGTTAACGACTGTTATAGTTATCATTCTTGGTGTGAACGGACCTTAAGAGGCTAAAACGACAGGTTTTTGAGCCCGTAAGTTACAACTTCAAACCACGACTTTGTAGCGTTCCAGGCAAAGTCACGCCAAAAGTCCTGAGCGTATGGAATTGTGGTAGCTAGATGTAAACAAAGCATGGCGGACCGTACAGGGCTTATGCTCATTTACAATAATTTCTATCGCCAAAGGTGCTTACTCCTTGCTTTTTTGAGAGAAACGGAGGAGAAAAAACGGCACACAAGGCAAGAGAAGCTGTTATACCTTTTATTTTACGTTATTTGTATATTTGGAAATGTATTTGGTATTAATTTATTCTTGCACTCAATGGACTGAAAACTAGGTAACGCTAGAAAAGCTGCTGATGATGCATAACATTTGCGGATAAATAACGTTAGAGCAATACCTTATTTTAATAAACGATTTGGATTTTAATGTACGACTTTCATAAACACTGCATCCGTAGGGGCAGCCATTGTTGTTTCGTGGGCTATGTGACGTCAGAGCTCGTAACTGGGAGCACATCGATCTAGTACGAGTCCACGGGTGGGAAGTCATGGGTTTGACTGCCGTTCCAGTGCACTTTCACGGGTAGAAGGTTGGAAAAACACGGGTTACGGGTTGCCTGGAACGCAGCATTACATTTGTGAAAATGGTTGGTTGTAAATGATTAGGCCTACATTGATAACTTTGAGTGTGTTGTTTATGCAGAATGAAACGGAAGGAGAGGTTTTGTCTTCAAGCACCAGCGTAAATCAGGAGATAATTAATCTGTCAAAAATAGAGAGCAAACAGTATGGAGCCACACATGTACAGGACCTGAAGGAAACACTACAATATGAAGGAGAGCAGAATGAAGGATACAATACTAATTAATAATGGAACTAGAAGATCTAAAAGCATGTGAATTGTGAAATTGTTTTGTTTCTTGTTTAATTTATGACTATTAAACTATGAAAGGCTTTGTTCAAAATCTCATACGGTTTGTTTTGCTCTCTCTTCACAGAGACTACAACTACATTATTTTAATTTTCCAACATATAGTTATTTTAGTTTTAAAGTAGTACACATTTTCAATTTTAGGCTGCTTACGTATACTACACTTCCCAGATTGCACTGCGGTAACGCAAAGAGTACGCATGCGTGGGCCTCTCGCTACTTCTAACAGCCAGAAATCGTTGAGAGATACTTATTAAGAAATAGATAGAGATACTAGAATTGCCACATTAAATGTATCTAAAACGGACTAAATGGTAATTATATTATTTAAAATCACTTTTAAATTCAACGTAAATCAGCGTCAAGACGCTACGGAAGCATTGTCACGTGGTACTTGTTACTTTTCTCAGCGCTGGTCGTGATGAACCAATCACAATCGTTTGTGATTACTAGAAATTATTTTTTAACAAAATTGTGTAGGGAAGCGGCTATGACAGATTTCTTATTGTGAAGCGCACAGTAATCCATCTGAAATAATAGATTAAAAAAAGTATACATATTTTTGGTGAAATATTTCCAATAAGATAAAAACCGTGCTGAAATTTGAATACAACCCAATGAGAATTATGAATTGTGGGCCACCGCTCGCCCCCTGGAGGAATAACTGTTAATTATTAGCGTTTGCCGCCCAATGCTGTTCGATTCTGATTCCTGGTTCTGGAATCAATAGAGTCGATTCCGAGAATCGATTCCTCACTGTTGTGTTCGATTCTTGTTTTTTTTAACGAAAGGTTGAAGGAAACTAGTCCCGGAATGACCACAGAACATATGGATGTAGAAAGTATTGTTTGTAAAATGGAGATTTATTTTAATAAGTCTAATTTTAACTGGTTCATTGAAACGAACTGTCCGAAAGAACCTTTTGCGGAAATTAAACGGACTTAAAATCGCTATTAGAGAGCGCGAGACAAATGAATGATTAAATCTGTTGAACTGAGAAAGGCTCTTAAAGAGGAGTCGATTCTTCTTGATGGAATCGATTCCAAACTTTGGAATTGAGGAGTCGATTCTTTTTGGAATCGATTCCCAGCTCTACCAATGCTAACAACAATGGAGGAGAGGTTAATAGCAGCGGTGTCCGACTATCCCGAGTTATACAATTCTACAATAAATTCATATAAAGACGCTGCTAGAAAAGCCAAAGCATGGAGAGCCGTGAGCCTACAAGTTGAAATCCCAGGTAAGAGCTGAGGTTTCTGGAGACGTTTCTTGCTAACTAAACTGCTAGTTATCTGCTGTTAGCTTGTTGCAGAGTAGGCTAACAGGACTCCAGATTTGAAGATATAATTTATATCTCATGGACACTGTTACCACAACATCATTCAGCGAACAGAACGTGTTTTTGAGGTGCAAAGGCGTCTGATGGGTTAATCGGATAGATGTGACACTTTACTAAACGAAAACTGAGTTTGTTGTGAGTTTGGTGACCTGCACTGTAACTAGTCGTGTGATCTGATTTCATCCAAAGTTTGAGTTGCATAACTGCTGAATTTAATGCACAAAGAGTGCATATTTGTTTTTGCATAGTCAAATATAATAACAACGTCTGAAGTGTTACATATTTAGTAATGTCTCTGTCAAGTATGATGATGTACATGCTTGCATGCATAAATAAATGCTATTTTAGACCATAACTTACAAAAGTACATTACTGAATATGTTTTTTTTTTTAATATGCTGGGAAAGTTTTACATATTCACTATTACACTTCCCATGTAAGAAACTGTTATAATTGCTCCATTTGTTAATTTTATGTCATTTTAATTAAATATGCATAATTGACTATTTATTGATTATTGGAAAGTGTATGGTTAATTATATTATTAATTTAATATATATATGATTTAATTGCTATGTATAGATTAGTGTAAAGTTTAAATATAGTTAAAAATAAATCTTGCAATAATCAATAAGTATTCAAGCAAGTATATTTAATAAACAATATATTAATTAAACATACATGCGCATAAATCACTGTTGATTTATTGTAAAAATCTACTCTTAATTATATGAATAATTAATTACCCATATGCTTAAATTATTATGAATTTATATATTTGTAATTGTATTATTAATTTAATATACACATGCTTTAATTACATAGAATTGATTATTGTAAAGTTTGTTTTGATATATACTTGTGCTTAAATGATTATTTATTGATTTATTGTTAATTATATTATTAATTTAATAAACATATGCTTTAATTACTATATATAGATTATTGTAAAGCTTAATTATATAAATTAAATATACTTACTACTTATTGATTATTGTAAAATTTGTTAATTATATTAATAATTAAATACCCATATGCTTAAATTACTATGAATTTATATATTGGTAATTATATTATTAATCTAATATACACATGCTTAAATTACTATGTATTGATTTATTGTTAATTATATTATTAATTAATTTAATTTAATTGCTACACATTTAAATTTAAATACATTATTAATTAAATATACTTGTTTAAATTACTACTTATTGATTATTGTAAGACTTATTGGTAAATTAATAATTAAATATACATGTGCTTCAATTTATTTATTGTTAACTATATTATTAATTTAATATACATATGCTTTAAATGCTACATATTGATTAATGTAAAGTTTAGTTTTATTATTAATTAAATATACTTGTGCTTAAATGACTACTTATTGAATATTGTAAGATGTATTAATTATATTAATGTGCATAAATCACTTGATTATTGTAAAATGTATGATTAATTATATTATTAAGTAAATATCCATATACATAAACAGTAAAATGCAAAAAAAACAACCATGCAAATAAACGTGGTCTTCTGAGTGATGATGATTAAAGTCATGTGACGTGTGTGTGTGTGTGTGTGTGTGTTGTTTGTGTGGGCAGAGGAGGACTGTCGCAGGAGATGGAAGAGCTTACGGGACATGTTCATCAAAGATAAGCGCGCAGAGCAGCGCCGGCGGGCGTCAGGGACGTCCCATCGCAGCTGGAAGTACAGTTGGCAGATGTCATTTCTGACGCCATTCATTCAGTCCAGATCGCTGGCCGCCGACGAGCCCGAGGAAGACCGAGACGAAGAGGACAAGGAAGAGGAGAGGACAGCGGACGGAAACTCGTCGTTTGGCGTGCAGGACTTTGATGGGGATCATGGGATGCTGGACGGGTCCTCGCACTACTCTGCGTCGGGCTCGCAGGGAACGGGCCGCAAGAGGAAATGGCAGATGGAGGCCAATGAGGACTTGGAGGACGAGATGTTCTTGTTTAGTTTACTGCCGTATCTCAGACGGCTGCCTTACGCCAAGAAAAGCGCCGTCAAGTTAAAAATCCACCAGCTGTTGTACGAGGCAGAGTTTAAGTGATGTTCTGTAGTTTCTTAATATTTTTCTATGTTTTATTGATATTGAAATTCTATCCACTGCGTTTTTTTTAACATTTCATAACATATTGTATCAATGCTGGTAGATGTTTGTTTCATCAGAGATCAGTGATTAAACAGACAAACACACTAATTCTTCTATGAAGCTCTGTTTCAGAAAGATGAATGCTGTCTGTAGCTGTTTTCATTTAAATTTTATTGACATTATCATTCATTTATTTAGCAGATGCTTTTATCCAAAGTTGAGGAATTCAAGAAGCGATTCATCAATAAACACGAGACGTGCCAGTAATGCATCGTTCAGGATAGTACAGCTGTTTCTTCAAAATTGTGAGGTTTTGGCTTGGTTTTGTTTTTTTTGTCTTTTTTTTTATTTAAATATGTCTATATAGTTGTTAATAGTATATATAAATCATTTTTAATTATTTTTTTTAGTTAAACTAAAAAGATAAATTTTTTCCTAGTTTTTGTTATGGTTTTATTTTTTACTTAACTATAATAACCCTAGTCTGTAGTTTTCAAAAATATATATACAAAGTCAAATGATTGGAGCTTTATTTTGAAACTAAATAAACGCATAATATTTATGGTCTAATAAAGTAATGCATAAACATGCTTGGACATATGCATAATGATACCTCTGTTATAGGTCCCTCTAGTGGTTAAAAAGCAAAAATGCATATTTTGCATATTTGTTACTGTTCATAAAACTTAAAGGGCACCTATTATGCCCCTTTTTACAAGATGTAATATAAGTATCATGTTTCCCCTAGAGTGTGTCTGTGAAGTTTCAGATCAAATTCCTGACAGATCATTTAATATACCATTTTGAAAATGCCAATTTTGGGGTTTGAGAAAAATGAGCCTTTTTCTGTGTGTCTCCTTTAAATGCAAATGAGCTGCTGCTCCCCACCCCCAGAGGGGCGGAGCCTTCACAGCTCGTGAACACGTGAATGAAAACTGAAACATGATACATCTGTTTGGTTTTGATGATCATCTCTATTGCAGACACGCATGTGATATTGCAGTTCTTCATCATCATAAAAATATTATCATCTGCATGCGTTTTAAAGGCTTATCACTCTCAACTTGAGCACACACCCCCGACGCATGCGCACAGTTCTCTTTCATGAAACTTCAATTAAACTGTCAAATGCACACAAGGTTATGTCAGAAACACAAAATCCCTTGTATATTAGATCTGTGTACTAAAGTGAAATCAGTGTAATATACAGAACCTACTGCTATATCTGTTGTTAATATGAATCAAACAACAATAGATAAACAGAAAATCACTCACTGCTCTTGACTGATTGAACTTTAGTAGCTTTATTAAGAACACATTTCTTACTTTAATGCTGCTGTTGATGCTCTGGCGAGGAGATAAACATGGCAGAATGTGTACCGCTCTCTGAGGGCGGGGTCTATGCTAATACGGCAGCGTCCATCAACAGCCGTGGGCGGGGCCTGTGAAATGTGACGTCACATTCCCAGGAATCTGCAAACGGCTTGTTCTGAGAGACTGCTTATGATTTATTGGGATTAAAAAAAAAGAACTGGGTGTATTTTTACCATTATAGGGTGGTTGTGTACACACACTGCCCACACATATTTATGTTCAAACACCATGTAAAAGTGAATTTGGCTTTACAGTGAACTCTGTTAGAGAGCTACATATGGCATTTATCTGTTCAATAAAACCCCTTACTCACCTGTCGAGTAATAAAAACACCATCATCTCAGCATTTCAAATCTTTCAGTTCTTGCTATCTCTGAAAAGCCATGCTGATGTTGATTCTTGTTTTATTACGAACTCTGTCTCGTTCTCTTTTCACCAGCAGACTCTCCTCTGTTCAGCGTTTAAAGATTAGCTGCTTAATGTCAATCTTTCTCACGCGTTGTGACAACTAACCTCTACCACTTCCACACCAGGCATGCGTCAAAGCAGCCGGAGCAACTTCATTTATGGATATGATGAGACACGGGCGAATGATGCATGTATGCAATTTCCAGCCAAAACCGTCAGGTCTAAAATATAAACACTTATACTAGGCTTACCATAGTGAAGAAAAAAACACATTTCAAGGACTAAGTTACATAGTGTGATTTTAAAACAAAGAAAGTAACACTGAAATCAACATGAAATTTTGAAAAAAAAGTGAAAAAAAATAAAATAATTTTTTACGGTGTAGCAATGATATTTTAATATAATTGAGGTACTATTAGCTATAGTTTTATTAATAGTTTTTATATCTTAAATTTTAAATTTTTATTAAAGTTTTTGTAATTCTGTTGTTGCTTTTTTTTCATTTTTTAAAACCTGTATATAGTTTTAATTTATTTTTATCTCTGTTTTAATTATTTTAGTACAATTAAACTAAAATGAGAAATGTTGCCATGGCAACTAGTTGAAATAACGTTTTTTTTAAATACTTTATTTTATTTAATTAAAGTTTTTAGTCTCATCTATTGTGGGTCATCAAGGTTTTCATAAATATACAAAGTCAAATAATAAATAGGAGATAAAAAAACTAAAACTAAATAAACTCAAATAATATTTATGGTCTAATAAAGTAATGCATGATGATACCTCTAAATAGGTTTTCGTGATCGGAGGATAAATTGGGTGATTATATCCATTGAAAACCATAAACTACACTATATTGCCAAAAGTATTGGGACACCCCTCCAAATCACTGAGTTCAGGTGTTCAATCACTTCATGGGCACAGGTGTATAAATCAAGCACTAGGCATGCAGACGCTTCTACAAACATTTGTGAAAGAATGGGTCGCTCTCAGGAGCTCAGTGAACTCAAGCGTGGTACCGTGATAGGTTGCCACCTGTGCAATAAGTCCATTCCTGAAATTTCCTCACTACTAAATATTCCACGCTCAACTGTTAGTGGGATTATAACAAAGTGGAAGCAATTGGGAACAACAGCAACTCAGCCACGAAGTGATAGGCCACGTAAAATCACAGAGCGGGGTCAGTGCATGCTGAGGGTCACAGTGCACAGAAGTCACCAACTTTCTGCAGAGTCAATAGCTACAGACCTCCAAACTTCTGTGGCCTTCAGATTAGCTCAAGAACAGTGCGTAGAGAGCTTCATGGAATGGGTTTCCATGGCCGAGCAGCTCATCCAAGCCTTACATCACCAAGTGCAATGCAAAGCGTGGGATGCAGTGGGGTAAAGCACGCCGCCACTGGACTCTAGAGCAGTGAGACGTGTTCTCTGGAGTGACCAATCACGCTTCTCTGTCTGGCAATCCCATGGACGAGTCTGGGTTTGGCGGTTGCCAGGAGAACGGGACTTGCCTGACTGCATTGTGCCAAGTGTAAAGTTTGGTGGAGGGGGGATTATGGTGTGGGGTTGTTTTTCAGGGGTTGGGCTTGGCCCCTTAGTTCCAGTGAAAGGAACTCTTAATGCTTCAGCATACCAAGACATTTTGGACATTTTCATGCTCCTAACTTTGTGGGAACAGTTTGGATGGCCCCTGCCTGTCCCAACATGACTGCGCACCAGTGCACAAAGCGTCGGTCCATGAAGACATGGATGAGCGAGTTTGGTGTGGAGGAACTTGACTGGCCTGCACAGAGTCCTGACCTCATCCCGATAGAACACCTTTGGGATGAATTAGAGCGGAGACTGCGAGCCAGGCCTTCACGTCCAACATCAGTGCCTGACTTCACAAATGCGCTTCTAGAAGAATGGTCAAAAATTCCCATAAACACACTCCTAAACCCTACGGATTAAGAATGGGATATCATTAAAGTTCATGTGCATGTAAAGACAGACGTCCCAAACTTTTGGCAATATAGTGTATAATAATCCTAAATATTTCAGTATTCAGTCTTTCTGGTTTTGTTTATAATTTATTAAAAATTCCAATGTATAATCAAATATTTTAACAATATTTAATGTAGAACCTGTCACACAAACCCTTCACGTGTGTGTGTGTGTGTAAACAATACATTTAGTATGAATAATAAAGCTAAAAAAATCACATTTATCAAAAACATCAGGTCATTTGGGTTCTTAATGCTTACAGACATTTTGGATATTTTGCGCATAAGCGTCATTTGGGGCAGCAAATAAGTGTGCACTGAACACTACATTCCCATAATGCAATGCAATATTGACTCATTTATATCAGACTGCCAAAAGTTAAGTTAAAATTGAATTAAAATCCATTATAGTTAATTATTTCTGAGATAATAACGACACCACGTGCTGAATTAATCATGCAACACGATAGAAGAACAATAGAAGGCGCATATACTGTACAATATTCAGTAATACTGTACAGTTTTTAATACATTTTAAAAATGCATTAAAATTGTGTGCATTGTATATCCCATACTGGCAGGAGTAGTATGGTAGTGTTATTTGGGACACGGCCCGAGTGTTGTGTTGTGTCCGGCTGATCTGCGCAGGTCTTGCGTGTCGTGAATGTTCTCGGGATCTGCCCCTCACTTCCTGTAGTTCCTTCCCACCTTCCCACCCAACCAACCAACCTGTCCCACCGCGCATTACATAGAATACCCTCGAGCTCCAGACGCCAAACGGCTCCCGGACGCGCTCGTGCTCGCACTGAGGTAAGATGCGTTTGGCGCGCCTGTTAGTTTGTATCTTTAATCCATTATGACGTGCGCGCGCCTGTTAATCAGTGAGTGCGCTCTGCTACGAGCACTCTCTGCGCAGGCACCGTGTTTTTCACTCTGTGTTGTGTTGTGTTCAGCTGGTAGTGGGCAAAATATGTCTAGCGAGTGTTTTAGGGCACAACTGTCCCGTTTGGCCGGCATGTTTCAGTGTTTCGGGTTGTTTTGGTGTGTAGTTCTGAGGTTGTGTGTAGCGTGCGCGCTCGAGCCATGTTGTTTGACTGCAGCTGGATGTGTATTGTCGTGTGTGAGTGATGTGACTGTATGGGATGGTTGTGTTTAGTTGTATTGTTGAGGAGGGATGCACTGCTCAGTATTGTTATGCAGGACTGTGTGTGTTTACTCTTCCCACCAGGGAAAACTGTTGCAGTTCACCAGCACCCCCCCCCCCCAGTTTTATATATATTTTTTTTTTTACATTTATATCTGATATGTTGCTGACCCAGATAGTAAATGTTTCACCGAAATGCCCTTGTCTCTCCCCTTGATATTGAAGCGTCCACTCAGGGAGATGTATTGTATCTGGGAATGACTTCAGGAGTTGCTTGAGTTCAGCTCATCTTTGGATTACTGATGAATGTCCCCCCATTGTTTGCTGTAATACCTCATCAGCGATTCCAGGACAGAGGAAAAACGAGGATAAGTGGCCCGAGAGGGAAGACGCTGAGAACTCAGCCATGTTTCAGACAAGGCTTTCCACTGAAAACATGGAAACGTTGATCTCGCTGTGCATGTTAGAGTTCACCATCGGCTGCCAGACGCGCTCAGAACGAAAAAAAGCAATGAAATGGGAATTTAATTGAAGTTGACAAAATGATTTTTTTCCTCTCAAGCCGAGATTTTGTAAGTGTAGCCAAAACAGAAAGCGTGACTGAGAGAAAGAGAAAAACCCCCCTGATGTTCAGTCTCCCTTTACGTAGAATACTTTACTATTTTATATAGAAAATCCTTTATGTGCACAGAACAAGCCTGGTTAAGACAGTAACTGCACTCTAAAACACTGGGTTGTTTTAACTCAAATATGAAAACTATACAATTTTAACCCAACGACTGGGTTTGTCCATAAAACAACCCAGTATTTTTAGCGTGTGGTGCATGGATTGTCTTAATGCTCATTATTTTGTAAGGTGTTCATGTGGGGAATCTCATGAAAACTTCTTTATTTCAATATTTTAGAATAAGCAAGAATTCATAATATATAAATGTGCTTAATTGTCATGTCAGTAACATTGCAATGTATACAGTACCGGTCAAAAGTTTGGAAACATTACTATTTTTAATGGTTTTGAAAGATTATGCTCATCAAGACTGCATTTATTTGATAAAAAAATACAGTAAAATTTTAAAATATTATTACAATTTAAAATAATGGTTTTCTATTTAATATACTTTAAAGTGTATTTTATTCCTGTGATCAAAGCTGAATTTTCAGCATTCAGTGTCACATGATCCTTCAGAAATCATTCTAATATGATGATTTATTATCAATGTTATAAAGGATTTTTTGATGAATAAAAAGTTAAAAAGTGTAAAATATAAATTTTTAGTTACAATATTGTAAAGGTGCTGCTGTAGACAAGAGGCACTGGATCCAAGTGCAGTAAGAATTTATTCAAACGGATAAAACGGAAATAAACATGACACTACAACAAATGCACACAATACAACCATGTATAGGTAACGCAAGACAAAGTACAAGAGAAGCACTTGGGCATATATACACAAAGGGAAGCAAGGTTAACAAGATAACAAGGGGGAGTGGCTAATAGGCAACACCTGGGGAAAACTAATCATCATGAAAAACTACAAAGAACTACAAAACATGACACAAGACATGAAATAAAAGTCCTCACACAAGACACAGGCTGGGACCATGACAAGTATACTACCGTTCAAAAGTTTGGGGTCAGTCATTTTTTTTCTTTCTTTTTTTTCAATGCAATTAATACTTTTATTCAGCAAGGATGTGTTAAATTGATCAATGAATCCTGAAAAAAGTATCACGGGTCATAAATAAAATATTAAGCAGCACTGTTTCCAACATTGATCATAAATCCTCATATCAGAATGATTTGTGAAGGATCATGTGACACTGAACACTGGAGTAATGATGCTGACAATTCAGCTTTGATCACAGGAATAAATTACACTTTACTATATATTCACATAGAAAACAGCTGTTTTAAATTGTAATAATATTTACTTTTTCACATTTTTACTGTATTTTTTATCAAATAAATGCAGACTTGAGCATAAGAGACTTAACATTAACATTAACAATAGTAATTTTTCATGTTATATATTTGGAGTTTTTCTTTGCAATATAATCACAGTATTATTGAAATGACAATTAAGCACATTTATCCCCCAATTTTTGCTTGTTCTATTTAATGTATGTATGTATATATGTGTATGTATATATGTATGTATATATATATATATATATATATATATAATGACTTCAGGAGTTGCTTGAGTTCAGCTCATCTTTGGATTACTGATGAATGTCCCCCCATTGTTTGCTGTAATACCTCATCAGCGATTCCAGGACAGAGGAAAAACGAGGATAAGTGGCCGAGAGGGAAGACGCTGAGAACTCAGCCATGTTTCAGACAAGGCTTTCCACTGAAAACATGGAAACGTTGATCTCGCTGTGCATGTTAGAGTTCACCATCGGCTGCCAGACGCGCTCAGAACGAAAAAAAGCAATGAAATGGGAATTTAATTGAAGTTGACAAAATGATTTTTTGCACATGTGTGTATATATATATATATATATATATATATATATATATATATATATATATATACACTCACCTAAAGGATTATTAGGAACACCTGTCAATTTCTCATTAATGCAATTATCTAATCAACCAATCACATGGCAGTTGCTTCAATGCATTTAGGGGTGTGGTCCTGGTCAAGACAATCTCCTGAACTCCAAACTGAATGTCAGAATGGAAAAGAAAGGTGATTTAAGCAATTTTGAGCGTGGCATGGTTGTTGGTGCCAGACGGGCCGGTCTGAGTATTTCACAATCTGCTCAGTTACTGGGATTTTCACTCACAACCATTTCTAGAGTTTACAAAGAATGGTGTGAAAAGGGAAAACCATCCAGTATGCGGCAGTCCTGTGGGCGAAAATGCCTTGTTGATGCTAGAGTTCAGAGGAGAATGGGCAGACTGATTCAAGCTAATAGAAGAGCAACTTTGACTGAAATAACCACTCGTTACAACCGAGGTATGCAGCAAAGCATTTGTGAAGCCACAACACGCACAACCTTGAGGCGGATGGGCTACAACAGCAGAAGACCCCACCGGGTACCACTCATCTCCACTACAAATAGGAAAAAGAGGCTACAATTTGCACGAGATCACCAAAATTGGACAGTTGAAGACTGGAAAAATGTTGCCTGGTCTGATGAGTCTCGATTCCTGTTGAGACATTCAGATGGTAGAGTCAGAATTTGGCGTAAACAGAATGAGAACATGGATCCATCATGCCTTGTTACCACTGTGCAGGCTGGTGGTGGTGGTGTAATGGTGTGGGGGATGTTTTCTTGGCACACTTTAGGCCCCTTAGTGCCAATTGGGCATCGTTTAAATGCCACGGCCTACCTGAGCATTGTTTCTGACCATGTCCATCCCTTTATGACCACCATGTACCCATCCTCTGATGGCTACTTCCAGCAGGATAATGCACCATGTCACAAAGCTCGAATCATTTCAAATTGGTTTCTTGAACATGACAATGAGTTCACTGTACTAAAATGGCCCCCACAGTCACCAGATCTCAACCCAATAGAGCATCTTTGGGATGTGGTGGAACGGGAGCTTCGTGCCCTGGATGTGCATCCCACAAATCTCCATCAACTGCAAGATGCTATCCTATCAATATGGGCCAACATTTCTAAAGAATGCTTTCAGCACCTTGTTGAATCAATGCCACGTAGAATTAAGGCAGTTCTGAAGGCGAAAGGGGGTCAAACACAGTATTAGTATGGTGTTCCTAATAATCCTTTAGGTGAGTGTGTATATATATATATACAGTACTGTGCAAAAGTCTTAGGCACGTTGGTATTTTCACACGAAAAATGTTTTTAAGCCAGTTATTTATATATTTTACTGTAGTGTGTCAGTAGGAAATATCAGTTTACATTTCCAAACATTCATTTTGCAATTAATTGTAATAATCCAGTGAGATTTTTATTTATTTATTTTTTATGCACAAGAAGTCTGACAGCAGCCGGTCTGATCTGATCTCACCATCATCGAGTCTGTCTGTGATTACATGAAGAAACAGAAAAAACTGAATCCAGAAGAACTGAGGCAACGTCTCCCAGACACTTGAGGAAACCTTCCTGCAGAACTACAGTACTGGGAAAAGTTTAGGCACTTGTCAGAATGCTTTGAAGTGAGAATGCTGTCAAAAATAATAACATAAATAGCTTTTATTTATGAATTAACTTCTATTAACTAAATCAAATCGATATTTGGGGTGACCACCCTTTGCGTTTAAAACGGCTTGACACCTGCATCTGTTCCTGCACCTATTCATGTAGTTTTGCAGGAAGGTGTCCTCAAGTGTCTGGGAGACGTTGCCTCAGTTCTTCTGGATTCAGTTTTTTCTGTTTCTTCATGTAATCACAGACAGACTCGATGATGGTGAGATCAGATCAGACCGGCTGCTGTCAGACTTCTTGTGCATTTAAAAAAAAAAAAAAAAATCTCACTGGATTATTACAATTAATTGCAAAATGAATGTTTGGAAATGTAAACTGATATTTCCTACTGACACACTACAGTAAAAGATATAAATAACTGGCTTAAAAACATTTTTCATGTGAAAATACCAACGTGCCTAAGACTTTTGCACAGTACTGTGTATATATATATAGTGCTGCTTTTATAAATTAAAATAAATATCACAAATCATATGTAAGCATTACAGTTTGAGCGGAAATGTGCTTAGTTAACATGACAATATTGCAATGAAAAAACTCATAATGGTTTTACAAAAGCCTTCTTTGTGAGATTCAACCATGAGAGCGCTCATCCACAAGAGGGTGCCAGTTTACTAACATGTCCATTATGAGTTAGTATAATTTAGTGAGCTGGAGTGAGTTGGTTACACTGAGGCTGAATGTGAAATATTGCCAGACTTGCCAATTATACGAGCCTCAGATGTGTTTTTGCTTTATACAGTCTTTACCCTGGATGACAGTAAACACTGGAAAACAACACAAAGACCTTGAAATCTTATATCCAGACTCATCCTGGTGATTCGTCACTCGTGTCCCTGTTCATTGGCAGGATTCTGGCGACGACTGGCTGGATTTTTCTTTCCGCTCGCACAGTATGTGTCCCTCCGAACGGGACGTTCCAAAAGGGATAAAAACCAATAAGGAAAACAGATGTTGTTCTGTTAACTCCGGGCTTTCATGATAAGAGGCTGTAAAAGTGATCTGGGACAGAAACAAGTCCAAAGACACATACTTCTCTTCTGCTGCTTCGTCTGTAGGTTAAGATGCTCTGAATTAAACCGCACACAGCCAGAGACAGAGCATTAGTTATTATGCAAAAATAACTTTTATAAGTTGTTTGAACACTGATGTGTGTCCACAGTGTGTGTAAACAACCAGCCTATAGTGATAAAAATCCACCCAATACTTTTTTTTATAATCCCCATCAATCATTATCAATCTCTCATAACGAACGGTTTCATATTTCCCCCTACTCCTCCGTAAGAGTAGGGAAGCCCCACCCATGACTGTTGATGATTGGTCCTTTTATCATAGACACACCCCTGAGCGAGAAGCACAGAAACGCCATTTCTGTTTACTCGCTGTATCAGCGTTTGAGTATTACAATGCGCCAATAAACATTACTAATGTTCTGTTGTTGGATGTACCAACAAACATACGAGTCTCATAGACTCCCGGCATCCGAGCCACTGAGGACACCGTGGTTAAATTTCATTTTTGAAGGAAATGTGCCAAAGAATGTCTGTCAAATGTATTTGCACAAATTATTTTACTAGCACGAATGAGGGTCTCAAACGCTGGGTTTGCGAAAAAGTTGTTTCTGAAGGACGGGTCAATACTAACGCTTTGTGCTCTAACTTCATATCCAGAACAAGTGAGGATGGCACTTCATATTTTGGGAATGTTTGCAAATTTCCTTTTTTAATGAGCTTTCTAGAATGCTGTAGGGCTAATATGGCTAAAGTTACCATCGTCTCTGACTGTATTCACAGAGACTAGAGCTTTGTCGTTAGTTTTATTCCGAAAACGCTCACCGTCTGCGTAATTCATAAACGCACATTTATTATGCATTGTGTAGTCAGGTGACGGACGTGTTATGTTCCCACACGAGCACCTATACAACAATTTATAGATTAACATGACGGTACATGCTAGTCGGTATGTTGAATTAACGTAACTCCACAATAACTAACGTTACATAAATGATCCACTAACCATTCAGTCTAAAAGTTGCACCTCTCATCTGTGTCCGACTCCGGTTCACACATGTACGGCTGCACTCCACAACTGGTTATTTCTGACATTTTGAGTGAGTGAGATTCGCCTGTTTTGTTGTTGACAGAGTATCCGAAGCTCGGCGGGAAGCAGCAGCTCATTTGCATGTAAAGGGACTCATACCCAAATAGGGGCACATTTGTCAAGCTATAATAAATGATCTGGGGGGTATTTTGAGCTGAAACTTCACAGACACTTTCTGGGGACACCTGAGACTTATATGACATCTTGTGAAAAGGGGCATTATATGTCCCCTTTAAACTCTTTGCAAGCGTCACTGAACCTGTTTCATTCCCCCCCTTGTGCCCTTGAAAGATGCTTGCATGAGCGATAGCTTCATTAGCCTTTTGTTGTCTGCAAGATTGTTGTCTCGTTTTGCTTAATATACAGAATATTACAAAAGCAGAGACACTGTAAAAATGATTCTTTGCAACTATCTGTGGGATGTACTAGCAATTTCTGAAAGTGAAAGTTGTTTCTACAACATTGTTACCTTACATTATACCCTACTAGAGCAGGTTTTCCTGCTTGAATGTTGATTATTTTCCCCATATTCTCCATTGTTGCAGTTCCTCTCTTCCCAGTCTGTCAGTAACGCTCTGTTTAGTTCCTGTCTCTATGAAGCCCCTCCTTCTGAAAAGCACACTGTGCTGTGATTGGTCAAGTGCTTCGAGCGTGTTTGGGAAATGTCCCGCCCCTTACCATAACCGCCAGTTTCAACACACTACTACCTAACTCAACCAGGCCCCACCCCTTTATTCTGCGCATCCATTATTTAAAAGAGGAATATTGTGAAGTGTTTGTTCCCGGAAGAAAACTCAAGACTACAATAGAGGGGTTTCAGGGAGTTCAGAAACAGTGACAGTGTGACACTGAGAGCAGAACTTTTTCATGCTTAATCAGCAACATTACACACTAAAGAAAAAAAAGCATACCCTTTAAATGAATGACTACCACATTCTAACAGCTGGATTTTGATTTGTGGCCCTAAAGTGGTGTGAAAATGCATGAATTTGAGAATGAAAATTCAATGCATCAATATTTAATCATTAATTTAATAACAGATTATAAGTATGTGGTGTAAAAGTCACTGCCACGATTCTAGGTTGTTGTGTGTGGTTGTTAGGGTGTTGCTAGGTGGTTTCCTACTCTCAAGACATGATTTGATAAATTGCATCATTTAATCAATTTTAACTGAATCAAGTTGTTGTCAACACAACTGGAAGTGCACAGGGATGCTTTCCAATCAATACAGCATGCTTATTGATCAGTCACATTTAAAACAATTGAAATTTTGACTTGTTTATTAAATTTGCACTTGGCCTATTTGGATTATAAACGGCAGAATTGATTGAATCAACCATAAAATATTTCAGTTTGACACTCTAATATTTTTGGGATGCTTGTAATCTCGGAGTTGATGGCTGAACGCAGGCCAGACTCAGGTCACTGGAAGCAGATTTGACCTTTGCTTTGACCTTTGCTTGTAGTAGCTGCTCGTCGCACCAGATTGTGTTACAAACGCAACCCAAATAAATGGCAAGAGAAAGAGAGGAAATGAGTCATTAGCCAGAGTTTTCTTTTGGAGGCTGCGACCGAGGGTTCGGTTTCAGGGTTAGATGTGATTCCTCGATTAAATACCCTGCAGAAATTCGAGAAAAAATTGAGTGGAATTGTTGAATTATTCCTGTCATAACAACACAGATTGACAATGGCAATTTAAGCACTGTGAACACCGCAATGATTTTAATGTGCTTTAATGCATTTTCTGTCAACTTTCAGGTTCAGTATATGTCAGTGATTACTTCTTTTACTAAAATTATATTCACAGGTGTATATATATATATATATATATATATATATATATATATATACAGGGAGTGCAGAATTATTAGGCAAGTTGTATTTTTGAGGATTAATTTTATTATTGAACAACAACCATGTTCTCAATGAACACAAAAAACTCATTAATATCAAAGCTGAATATTTTTGTATCAATATTTTAAGTAGTTTTTAGTTTTAGCTATTTTAGGGGGATATCTGTGTGTGCAGGTGACTATTACTGTGCATAATTATTAGGCAACTTAACAAAAAACAAATTTATACCCATTTCAATTATTTATTTTTACCAGTGAAACCAATATAACATCTCAACATTCACAAATATACATTTCTGACATTCAAAAACCAAACAAAAACAAATCAGTGACCAATATAGCCACCTTTCTTTGCAAGGACACTCAAAAGCCTGCCATCCATGGATTCTGTCAGTGTTTTGATCTGTTCACCATCAACATTGCGTGCAGCAGCAACCACAGCCTCCCAGACACTGTTCAGAGAGGTGTACTGTTTTCCCTCCTTGTAAATCGCACATTTGATGATGGACCACAGGTTCTCAATGGGGTTCAGATCAGGTGAACAAGGAGGCCATATCATTAGATTTTCTTCTTTTATACCCTTTCTTGCCAGCCACGCTGTGGAGTACTTGGACGCGTGTGATGGAGCATTGTCCTGCATGAAAATCATGTTTTTCTTGAAGGATGCAGACTTCTTCCTGTACCACTGCCTGAAGAAGGTGTCTTCCAGAAACTGGCAGTAGGACTGGGAGTTGAGCTTGACTCCATCCTCAACCCGAAAAGGCCCCACAAGCTCATCTTTGATGATACCAGCCCAAACCAGTACTCCACCTCTACCTTGCTGGCGTCTGAGTCGGACTGGAGCTCTCTGCCCTTTACCAATCCAGCCACGGGCCCATCCATCTGGCCCATCAAGACTCACTCTCATTTCATCAGTCCATAAAACCTTAGAAAAATCAGTCTTGAGATATTTCTTGGCCCAGTCTTGACGTTTCAGCTTGTGTGTCTTGTTCAGTGGTGGTCGACTTTCTGCCTTTCTTACCTTGGCCATGTCTCTGAGTATTGCACACCTTGTGCTTTTGGGCACTCCAGTGATGTTGCAGCTCTGAAATATGGCCAAACTGGTGGCAAGTGGCATCTTGGCAGCTGCACGCTTGACTTTTCTCAGTTCACGGGCAGTTATTTTGCGCCTTGGTTTTTCCACACGCTTCTTGCGACCCTGTTGACTATTTTGAATGAAACGCTTGATTGTTCGATGATCACGCTTCAGAAGCTTGGCTATTTTAAGACTGCTGCATCCCTCTGCAATATATCTCACTATTTTTGACTTTTCTGAGCCTGTCAAGTCCTTCTTTTGACCCATTTTGCCAAAGGAAAGGAAGTTGCCTAATAATTATGCACACCTGATATAGGGTGTTGATGTCATTAGACCACACCCCTTCTCATTACAGAGATGCACATCACCTAATATGCTTAATTGGTAGTAGGCTTTCCAGCCTATACAGCTTGGAGTAAGACAACATGCATAACGAGGATGATGTGGTCAAAATACTCATTTGCCTAATAATTCTGCACTCCCTGTATATATATATATATATATATATATATATATATATATATATATATATATATTTATTATATAATATAATGGTAAATTTTGAATTTTTTTCTGCTCAGCTAAGGCTGAGCTCCCCGGATAAAATGTTTGATTTTGTTAATATTTTTTCTGTAGAAAGACGAACATAAATAGTGATGAAATCCAAAAATTAAAGTCACAGATGTATATTGACTTGAGTAATCCACTGTTTTGTAGAGGGGGGTCAAAACTAAAATTTTCACCTGAGTCACATTACAGGGGTGTAAAAATGACTTTGAAAAGATGGCAGCATCCTTATTTTATTATTACACAGAGATTGACAGGTCTAATAGTTAAATCTGTTGACTTTATCAATCTTTGTTGCATTATAAGCCAACGGCGACCGTTCAAAAATGGGCAAAAAGCACTTCTTGTGTTTTTTGCCTCAAGTTTGAATGCCTGTAACTCAAGAAGTATTAAAGATATCTTAATATCCTTTTATATTCTGGTTCTTAACAAACTTTTCTTTTGGTATCTTCATTTTAAAGGCCCTATATAGTTCAATCCCGGAGATATGAAGGTCTCAATGCGGCTCCATGAGTAAACTGGTACATTTCAGTGGTCGAAAACCAAATGATCAAAGACAAGAAGTGCTTTTGTCCCATTTTTGAACGGTCGCCGTTGGCATATAATGCAACAAAGATTGATAAAGTCAACAGATTTAACTGATAGACCTGTCAATCTCTGTGTAATAATAAAATAATGATGTTGCCATCTTTCTAAAGTCATTTTTACACCCCTGTAACTTGGCTCCAGATCTCAGGTGAAAATTGTAATTTCTACAAAACAGTGGATTACTCAGTGAATATACATCTGTGACATTTAATATTTTGGCTTTCATCACTATTTATGTTTGTCTTTCTACAGAAAAAAACAAAATCAAAAATTTGAGCCGGGGAAGTTTCCGAAATTTTGTTGATTTGTCACGCAATGATAGTTTTCTATGTGAATATATAGTAAGTGTAATTTATTCCTGTGATCAAAGCTGAATTTATCATCATTACTCCAGCCTTCAGTGTCACATGATCCTTCAGAAATCATTCTGATGAGGATTTGCTGCTCAAGAAACATTTCTTATGTCACTTTTGATAAATGTAATGCATCTCTGCTGAATAAAAGTATTAATTTCTTTTCTTTTACTGACCCTAAACTTTGAATGGTGGTGTATATAATAAGCCATAATCTATACTAGTGTATGATCAGTTGAGTTTTATCCATATCTGATTTTCTCTGAGCCATCGTCCCATATCTCGCAGCCTGGTATATTATGGTATGGTTGGATATATATCACTTTTACAGTCCTGGTAATTGGAACCAGCCTCTTCCTCCAAACGATAGGAGAAATCGATAGCGTGTGACGGTGTTCAGAAGTCACATGTGAAATATTACAGACGAAGCCTCACGTTTGGCTCTCGGCTGTTTGACCTGAGCCTGTCAGATTGTTCTCTCTCCGTCCGTCCGTCCGTCCGTCCGCACACAGCTGTCACTGCGGGTGTATTTGATATAATGGGGGGTGTTGAGGAGAAACAGGTGTTGTGTATTAGTTCCACTTTTTTATTTCCCCCCCAAAATGTCACTCGGCTGGATAGAGTTGTCAGAGCGCATTATTGTGAAATACAGCTGGAGGGTTTTGTTTGACTATTGCTACAAAACATTTTCTTTCGGTGTGTAAAGAAAAATGGGGGAAATATCATCCAGGTGGACTGACCTCAGAAGGGAAGGCCAGCGAGACAAAGGCTTTGAGCTGGGGAAAGATTCCTCCTGCTCGCTTTACGCTTTCTTTAGCTGTCCACATTATAGAAGTAAACGGGTCGCAAATGCCAGCTGTTACTGACTTTACAATGTGTTTCAAAACCAGTGTAATTTTTATTATTATTTATTTACCATTTATAGCTTTTATTAATATTTTGAATTAGTTTTTATTTTGCTATCTTCTGTTTTTATTTTAGTTTTCAGTTACATTTTTTTAGTTTTTTAGTTGTTATGTGCTTTTGTAATTTTAATAAATATTATTATTATTAATATATTATTATTATTATTATTATTATAGTATAATATTAATATAACACATTTTTATTTTTGTATTTAATATTTATTTATTACAATTATTTATTTAGCTTTATCGGAAATGAATTTAGTCTTCCATTTAATATTTTTTTTCTGTCTTCATTTTAATTTTAGTTAAATTTTAGTCATTTTGTTTTGTGCTTTTGTCATTTTTATTAAGTTATTATATTTTCCAATTAATTATTATTTTTAAATAATAATAATAATAACACATTGTATTAAAATATTCATATTTATTTTTTATAAAAAAAAAATGTATTATTTATTTATTGAAAATTATTTATTTAGCTTTATTTCACTTTTAGTTTTCCATTTATTTAATTTTTTCTGTTTTCATTTTAATTTTAGTAAAATTTTAGTCATTTTGTTGTGCTTTTGTAATTTTTATTAAATGTTTTTTTAATTATTATTATTATTATTATTAGTTAACACATTTTATTTCATATATATATATATATATATATATATATATATATATATATATATATATATATATATATATATATATATATATATTATTAAAAAAATATGTATTTAAAATTATTTATTTAGCTTTACTTCAGTTTTAGTTTCAACCTTTTTTTTTTTACTTTGTTTTTCATCTAATATTTATATTTTATTTCAGCTTTAAAACATGTTAATTAAATAGTTTTAATTTTTGTTAACAATATTAATAACCCTGTTCAAACTTTTTTTTTTTAAACAGAAAGATTATAAATAAATATTCTGCTTTGGTTGATAATTTGAGGATAAATTCAATGGCCTTTTTGCAGGGCGTTTTGGAAGGCGCTTCGATCAGACTGGACCGGCTGCAAACGATATGTGGCATGAGATGCAAATGCAAAAACATGATATCAGGCCCAGTCCTCCTCAATGAATTAAATATTGTTCGCCTCAACATCTCCTTTCAAAACAGACCGCTCTGTGACCCCTGCCCCGAAATTCAGTTTCATTGCTCAACCTGTTCGCATTTATCATTTTTTCAGCTGATGCCTTGAAGACGGATGGGTCTTCTCAAGGACTAGCTGCAGCGTCCAAAAGTCTGCACCCCTAATTCAATGAGATAAATGGGAAAAATGTGCAAATGCAAGTTATATTTACTAGCCAGCGTCGGGAGTAAATCTGGAAGCCCCTCTCCGAGCGCAGTAAATCTGGCCAGTTTCAGAAGGGCTTGGAGAGATCATTAGCCTGACACTAACCAGAGGAAAGATCTGGGACGCCGGCCTTCTCTGGACACGCACCAAACATCCCGACTGCTGCTCGGATTCAGGAGGTTTGTTTAGGTCAGGGCTTTATTTGCCAGGTTTGTTGGTCTGAAAAGTAATAAGATATAATATATGTTTGCTGGGGCAAGCTTCTGTTGCACATATTTGAGACATAAATATACTTTTATTAGAGCTGCACAAATCTGGATAAACTGAGAATCACACGATTCTCCCACGATTCTGAATAGACAACTAAACAAAGTTGTGGAATTTACTAGAGCTTCTGACAAAATGTTAATTGCTGCAGTCTATTTAAAATGTTTAATTAGTCTGAATGAATAATCGGTTTGAGTAAATGATTCAATGGCTCACTCAAAGACTTCACTTGTTTCATTACTGGATGAATCAGCGTTTTTGAACGAATCTCTTGAGTGAATGATTCAATGACTCACTCATAAAGACTTCACTTGTTTTATTACTGGATGAATCAGCGTTTTTGAACGAATCTCTTGAGTGAATGATTCAATGACTCAGTCATAAAGTCTTCACTTGTTTCATTACTGGATGAATCAGTGTTTTTGAACGAATCTCTTGAGTGAATGATTCAATGACTCACTCATAAAGACTTCACTTGTTTCATTACTGGATGAATCAGTGTTTTTGAATGAATCTCGAGTGAATGATTCAATGACTCAGTCATAAAGTCTTCACTTGTTTCATTACTGGATGAATCAGCGTTTTTGAACGAATCTCTTGAGTGAATGATTCAATGACTCACTCATATCGACTTCACTTGTTTCATTACTGGATGAATCAGCGTTTTTGAACGAATCTCTTGAGTGAATGATTCAATGACTCACTCATATCGACTTCACTTGTTTCATTACTGGATGAATCAGCGTTTTTGAACAAATCTCTTGAGTGAATGATTCAATGACTCACTCATAAAGACTTCACTTGTTTTATTACTGGATGAATCAGCGTTTCAATGATTCAATGATTCAATGACTCACTCATAAAGACTTCACTTGTTTCATTACTGGATGAATCAGCGTTTTTGAACGAATCTCTTGAGTGAATGATTCAATGACTCACTCATAAAGACTTCACTTGTTTCATTACTGGATGAATCAGCGTTTTTGAACAAATCTCTTGAGTGAATGATTCAATGACTCACTCATAAAGACTTCACTTGTTTTATTACTGGATGAATCAGCGTTTTTGAACGAATCTCTTGAGTGAATGATTCAATGACTCACTCATAAAGACTTCACTTGTTTCATTACTGGATGAATCAGCGTTTTTGAACAAATCTCTTGAGTGAATGATTCAATGACTCACTCACAAAGACTTCACTTGTTTCATTACTGGATGAATCAGCGTTTTTGAACGAATCTCTTGAGTGAATGATTCAATGACTCACTCATAAAGACTTCACTTGTTTCATTACTGGATGAATCAGCGTTTTTGAACGAATCTCTTGAGTGAATGATTCAATGACTCACTCATAAAGACTTCACTTGTTTCATTACTGGATGAATCAGTGTTTTTGAACGAATCTCTTGAGTGAATGATTCAATGACAAATACATATTTTAACAGTCACTTGTCGGTACCTATTGGGGTAACTATGTAATAAATACAATCTTTATTTGAAGTTACTTTCAAAAGGTGATTTACTCTATTTTAATCACTTCCATTGACATCAGTTTTATATCCATTTCATGTTCATATTTGGACCAGTAGGCTCTGAAATACTTAAAGTGAAATCGATGAACGAACGAATATGACGTCATTTTGAACAAAAACGTTAATTTTGAGTTTGTTTTCGGGAAGTCTTGCCAAAGCAAACTTTCCGGAAAACTTTCAGCTGGCAAACACCTTTGCATTGGTCCGTGGTGATGATGTAAAAGGTGGGCGTAGCTCTGAGGCTCCGCCTTCTTTTGCGGTTCGTTTTTTCTGTTCAATCCGTCGAGGTCAGATGTGAGTAAAAACATGAACACACTGGAGAGATGCTTTATAGTAGAAAATGAAGCTGTTATTCTAAAACTTTTTTTCAAGTTCAATACTGTAAAGCTGCTTGATTTAAAGCAATCTATTGTATAAAGTGCTATAAATAAACATGACATGTTGTTGTGTGTCTTTGTTATTGAGAGGAAAGCGTGCAGCTTTTATTTACATATTCATCTAACCGTCGCTCTCGGATGCTTGTCAAAGTGAATTGGTTCTGTATTTCTCCATGTGATCTTCCACTCTGCTTAAGTTGTTTAGTTGAGCTACAAAAACATCCATTAGGGATCCTGGCTTTTGATTGTGGGAAAAAAGTAAAGGATATTTGAAAGACGAATGTGATGCAAGAGGGAGCTGAGATTGAACAGAGCTGTTTTGTTGAGAAATGTTTTGTGTGTGGGTCACGATGTAAGATTAAAGACAAATGCGTATTATTCCTTGGAAGTTCCACCATTGTGGTTTGTGTAATTTCTGAATCGCAGAAATCTTTGAGTCTTTGTGTTCTTCAGTACTCCTTCATGACCTGATGTCCTCTCGTTTCTCCAGACTATAGTACCTCTTTTCCTGGCACTCTCTCTAGATTAGAAGCTCTTGATTCTTAGGATAGAAAAAAACTGTACGCTAGTGCACCAATGCAGATGTGAAAGCTTGGCCAATACACTAGTTCAGCAAAGAGCTGAAAAAGAAAAGGGACTGTAGAAGAAGATGGTTTACACCAGGGTTTCTCAAAGTTTAGCTCCAACCCTGAACAAGCTAAACGAGGTCTTCCACAGGTGAGCGAGTCTGATCAGGGTTTGAGCTAAACTCTGATGGGCACTTGAGGAACCCTCCTTTTATTTTCTATGAAAATATTTATTTCTTGAAATGTGATAATTATTTGTCAGAATTTTTTTTTTTTATTATTCAAAGTATTAATAATCCTAAAATTGGCTTCATGTTCTATAACCAAATGTTATTTACTTATTCATTAATTTTATTAATTTATTTAAAATTATTAATGTTCCTAAAATAGGCTTTGTGTTCTGTATTTATTTATTTAACTTTTAAAGTATTAATGATCCTAAAAAAATATTTATTTTAAATTATGAATGATCTTAAAGTATAGTGTTTATTTTTGTATCCGACTTTTGTTTATATTACATTATGTATGTATGTCTATATATATATATATATATATATATATATATATATATATATTTATTTAACTTTTAAAGTATTAATGATCCTAAAATTGGCTTAATTTTCTATAACAAAATGTTATTTATTAATTTTATATTTTTTTAATATTTTTGTAAAATAGGCTTCATGTTCTGTATTTATTTATGTCATTTATTTATTTATTTTAAATTAATAATGGTCCTGAATCTGATATAGGCTTCATCTTCTGCCTGAAAATTAATTAATTATTTATTTAACTTTTAAAGTATTAATGATTCTAAGATTTGCTTCATTTTCTATCTTAAATTATGAATGATCTTAAAGTATAGTGTTTATTTTTTATCAGAATTTTGTTTATATTACATTTATCTATGTATGTATGTATATATATTTATTTATGTGTTTATATATTTATTTATTTAACTTTTAAAGTATTAATGTTTCTAAAATAGGCTTCATGTTCTATAAGAAAATGTTATTTATTTGTTTTAAATTATGAATGGACTTACAGTATTTATTTTCTATCAGAAAAAATATTATATATATATATATATATATATATTATCTATAAATATATGTATTTATTTATTCATTTAAAATGATTAATGTTCCTAAAATAGGCTTCATGTTCTATATTTATTTATTTATTTATTCTGTCAAATTCACCTCAGACATGTTCCTAAAAATGCATAGGGTGGACTAAACACTCCATCACAAAATACATGAAATGATGACAGTGACCACGACATTTCCTTGACCTTCAGAAGCCTTTGAATAATCCAGCGAGCTCTTTACGTATTCAGCCAGCTCTCAGATGCGCTCATGTTTGGCAGACGGAGGCGAGACTGACCTCACTTTCTCTGGACACTTGTTGATCGGCCATGATAGCACAGCGAATGCTGAATCACTCCTCCCGCATACTAACAGATCTATAAATTCAAGCCAGACGGAACCATTTAAAGGGCAAAGATCAGGATCAATCCAAGAGTGGGATGTGGGAAAGAAAAACACTTTTCTTCAGCTTGTGTTGCATCCACAGAATACATTTCCCTCTGAGCCGTACTGTAAGTGAAACAATATATGAGTCTGTTCTGCGATATCAATCTGACGCATATGAGTGAAACACAGTCTGGCCTTTAATGCAAGCTCTTAACCTCTTACCTGACCAAATGTACTCGTTTTTTCTTCTTCAATACATCAAATCATCTCAGCAGTAACTTGTAGAAATATATTTTTTATTTTGAGAGCAAGTCAGGTTTAATTCCCGTAACAGAACGTGAACTTAATACTAGAAATGTCTCGTTTTGACTTTTTTTTTTGAATCTCCAAACCACTTCCTCTTTCACTTCCCCGTAAAAAGCCAATTAGCCGAGCGACTGTTCCTAATGAAGGGAATTTATGAAGTGAATAAAGCCTGTTTGTTCACCCACATCCAGGTGTTTTTCCCGCTCTTCTCATCGTACATGTGGCGCATGACGTTTGCAGGATGGTGTCTTGTCTCATGTTTTCAGCATCATTACTCCAGTCTTCAGTGTCACATGACCCTTCAGAAATCATTCAAATATGATGATTTGCTGCTTATTATAACTATATTCAACAGTTCTTTCTGGTTCTCGAATCTGATTGGCTGAGAGCCTTTTCCAGCCGTGCGATATCCACCCAGTATCATAACTAACCATTTCACCGTTTGTATCAACTGTCAAGGCTATCGACCAAATCCACCTTAAGTTTTACAAAAAATACTACTGTTGTTGTGTCACGAAATGTAGTTTCAACAGTTCTTTAGGCGAGAATGTAGTTATTTCGACCTCAAATATGCGACTCTTATATAAACATAGCGCCTATTTTACGATTTGTTCAGACGCTTTTGTAGATGTCAGCTCCAGGCCGTTCAGCGCATGTGTACCCGCTCAGAACCGCTTCATCTCGGACAGTCCTTAGGGAATTTGCCCCTGGCTCTTACTGTATGTAGATATTATTTAAACAGATATAATTCATTTGGGGTATATCAAACGGGCAATCTTTGGTCTTATTAATCTATAACATGTTCCAGAACAAATCGATTTTGGTTAAGGGAAAAATTAAGTTTCATAACTTTATATTTAGGCTATATTTAAATTAAATCCTGCTTAAAGCACTGCTTTTGTACGTTTGACTGAATTGTTTGCTTGTGTTTTGTCCCTATTGTCTTTTATAATAATATTGTCTAATATTATTTTATATAAATATGCCGTATTTGGTTTTGAGAGGGTCCGTCAGTGATTGCAATAATCGACTTCAGTGACCGTTACATTATTACACCACTAGATGGCGGCAAAGACAGTCTTTATGAGTGACACAGACAATGATATCGCTTTCCTCAGCGGACATTCAAACTGATTTTTTATAATGGATATAATATTATGGAAATCAACCTGAAGAATGAATGCTATATCCAATGCAGGTAATACACTCGTTTAGTCGATCTCTCTCTCTCATAATACTCTACATAATACAATAATCTTTAATGAAGCGACTCCGTCGTTACTAGTTCTAACGCGTTGTTTCAGGATTCAAACCGTCAACTTGAGATTTGAATTTGTCGCGGAAGGAAGTAGTTCTGCACAAAAGAGGGTTTTTTAAGACACTCCGTTGTTGTTTCTTGTTTATTTTCTCCCTTGTGCCGTCGAACTGTTGTATAAACGCAATTTCACACTCGTAGCCGTGCAATATGGCTGTATATCAGTGATTACCTACGGCCGAATCCCAGCCGTGCGGATGTACAGCCATATCGCACAGCTATTTGTGTGATACTGCTCATATAAAAGTTTACTTTCACACTCTTTTCCCTTGTCTTCGTTTTTGCTGCCTGGACAACAAAATAGTAATTTGGTTTTGAGCTGACTGTGTGTGTGTGTGTGTGAGTGAGAGGAAAATTTCACAGCGCTCTGTGTCAGTGGAATGTCTCTGTTTACTAGGCAAACGTTCCTGTCAATCCAGAGAGACGGATTCTCTCAGGAATGGCAGAAATGCAGACATCAATCACAGGCGTTTCGCTGTAGGCTGGGTGAGATAATATTGTAGAAACCATAACTATTTTACAGTGTTTTTTTATCGGCCATTAACTTTCCTAAAGTATGAGAGTCAAACAGAATCCCCACATTTTCCATACATATGTTTACTAAAACAATTAAATATGAGGAATAATTGAGGACGGGCCAATTAATTATTAGAAAATGTGTAATGTTACACCTCGGTGTGCATTACTTTATTCCACTTATACTACGGTCACCACACCTCAAAACATTGTTCAGATGATGTATTTCAAGACGTTTGTCAGATTTTTGTCCTTAAAACGCTCTTGTGTGTGGGACTACTTTCTTACGCATCTCATCCCAAACCTCCGTTGCTAATTCCAAAACGTCATTTTAGAGCTAGTAACGGTTTGAGCAACTGATAGCGGACTAATACAGTTAATAATGCAGTTATTAGAGAGATAGAGAGATGAAGCGTGTGTGAATTACCTGAGTCTGTGCGTCTCGCCTACTAGTGAAAGTGTACGTTTATCTGCTTTATTACCTCACTAGTGAGAAATGTCATGTAGCTTTTAAGTTGCTAAACTATTTTACTAATAAAATCATCAGAGCCGCAACACCACGTTTGTGTGCGAGTGTGTGCCCGGACTGTATGTGTGTGTGTGTGAATTTGAGCGGAATAAAGAGAGTATGTGCTTTCCATACATAATAAAACGCAATTTTGTGGCAAAAAACATTGAAATAGTTAGTCATTTTTATCCTGTTGTTTACTATATTTCTTTGTTTGGTCAGTGTCGTTGTTTGTTTGGTTCTTTTGCTGTTGTCGGCTGTAAGGACTTCATTTGGCGGAGTGATATGGAACTGTAATGCGGTTAAAACCTGCTGGAACTACTTTAGCAGTGCGTTTCCCTGAAAATAACTGCACACCTTAGAACGTTCGTCAACCAATCAGATTCAAGCATACAACAGCTCTGTAGAAAATAAATATTGCTGTTTATTGCTATGATATGTTATATTGGTGCATATGAGTAAAAATTATTAAATATATTTTTTTCTTGTCTATTTAGCAAAAAAAACTGTTATTTCACTGTATTTTGCATTAAACATTGTGAATGTATACTTGTATCACCCATCAAATGCATGTGTTTTGAAATATGTTTTCCAAAGGCTGAAAAAAATACACTACCATTCTTTGATGTTTTTGAAAGAAATTAATACTTTTGTTCAGCAAAGATACATTAAATTGTTTAAAAGGGCCACTATAGACTGAAGACTGGAGTAATGATGCTGAAAATTCAGCTTTGATCACAGGAATAAATTACATTTTACAATATATTCATATGGAAAACAGTTAATTTCTATTTTAATAATATTTCAAAATTTTTACTGTATTTCTTTTACTGTACTTTGTATATAAATGCAGCCTTGCTGAGCAGAAGAGACTTGGGAACATTGGGAAAAGAATATCACTGAACCCAAACATTTGAACAGTACACTGTAAAAAAAATCCCAGTAAAATTTACGGTTTTACAGATTTAAGTTACAGTAAATAACCATATTTAATTAATTGAAATAATGTTAAATTACCAACCTATTGAAATACCAATATCTGTTATGTACCTTTGATATATACTGACAACCACCAATCACAGTTGTGATGAGAGTCACATGATGAATCAAAGCTTTTAGGAGGACAATGCTAATATACAGACACACACACAAACACTAAACACCATCATGGTAACACACATGAAATAAAAAAAATGCAATAAACATTAATTTATCAACATTAAATGTAACATAAAACCCTAATGTACACAACTGATTAGAAAAAACTAAGAAAATACATCAAATGTGAAGTGTCACGCAGGGAATTCTGGGAAGGTCAATTTACAGTTTTTCACTGTAAATTACACAACGACTTGTTCTTTTTCACTTCCAAAAACTGTTTTGTTTAACGGTATTTTACTGTAAAATGACATTAAATGTAAGGTAGTTATTCACCGTATATAGTGCGTATTAACTGTTTTTAACCGTAGCATTTTTACAGTCTTTTACCGTACACTGAAGACTGGAGTAATGATGCTGAAAATTCAGCTTTGAATCACAGAAATAAATTGCATTTTAAAATATATTCAAATAGAAAAAAATTGTAAAAATATGTCACAATAGTACAGTTTTTGCTGTATTTTGGATCAAATAAATGCAGCCTTGGTGAGCAGAAGAGACCTCTTTCAAAAACAATCAAAATAGTACAGTTTCCAAACTTTTGACTGGTAGTGTATATAGTTTGTTTGCTATATGCTTCCAGCACATCTATATATATGCCATCAGTCTATAGTCAAAACCAGGTAAGTGATTTTTCGTCCTCTGAACACACGTGGCGTCCCCTCAAGCGTCTGCTGACGATCAGCGCGTCAGGCTTCATTGCAGTAATTGGCCTGACTGCAGGGGATGCGAGCTTGAAATATTTTCTTAGCGGGATATATGTGATTTAGACTGCCAGATCTTATTTAACGTAAAAAGCAACAAGTTAAACGCTTTCTCCGCTTTTGTTCTTTGAGGAATTTAAGCTTGATCCACCTATGAGTAATTCTCAGCAGATTTGACAGCTGGTGTTTAATATCTATGACTGCAAACACAAGAAATGCGACAGTCTGTAAATATGATTATGGGTCATGATTATTATGGAAACTCTGTTAGTTTAGTCATATTTATTTTAATGTTTTTTTTTCCCCTCCCTGTCAAATGCTAATGATGTGACTTGCCTCTATAATGTAGACCACATGTTCATGCCGTAAACATCTGCAAATGAATCTTGGATGCAGTTGTAAAGAAGGAAATGGGTACCTATAGGAAAGGGTAGGAAAGGTAAGGGTACCTTGTAGTTTGGATGGATGACAAGAACTGACGTATGGATGTAGTTAGTTTTAGTTGCTAAGTCAAGCATTACTGTTTGTGCTACTTGTGGAGAATCGTACGCTGAAGATAATGTGGTGAAGGATTTACGATGAAACCATTTTGACTGATAATAAATGGCAAGTATAGTTAATTAAACATGAAATATTGAAGTAAAGGTTTCTAAATGCTGTTGTTTTGAACTTTCTATTCATCAAAGAATCCTGAAAAATAAAATGTATCACGGTTTCCACAAAAATATGACTGTTTTTAACATTGATAATCATCGTAAATGTTTCTTGAGCAGCAGATCATCATATCAGAATGATTTGTGAAGGGTCATGTGACACTGAAGACTGGAGTAATGATGATAAATTCAGCTTGGATCACAGGAATAAATTACACTTTACTATATATTCACATAGAGAACACGGATTTTAAATGGTAAAAATATTACACAATTTTACTGTATTTTTGATCAGATCAATGCAGACTTTGGGAGCAGAAGAAACATTAAAATCTTTGATTTACAACTCGTTTTTTAACATTGTGTGATGTTAAGAATATGTGTTTCATTGCTTAAAAATCAAAGTTATGATGATATTTCAGTTTGAGGGTATGTTTGCATTTACATCGCGTACAGGCAAAACAATCCCTGTTCACACGGATCCGCGAAAACGACTAAAACGGTTGTATTCTGCTGCCAGGCCAGTAGATGGCGGTCACTTTGTGAAAAAAACACTGTGCGTATAGACTAAACATGCGACACACACTCATGCGCATGACGTCACTGAGACAATAATGGTATTGTTTTCAAAACGTTGCGTTTTCAGGCACCCAAAATGCCGTTGTTGTGTAAATGAACAGCCAAAATGCATAAAAAGTTGTCAGTTTTTAGTTCAAAATGTAAACGGCCCCTTATATAAATATAAACTTCTAAATTACTCTCATTTTATATTTCATGCATGTGAAGATTTTAGACGATGTCTGTGCGTTCATCGGTTGGTTTGTGGGAAATCTCCTGTCGCGGTGTTTTCAGGAGACCTTGAAGTGTCCGGTCAGTTTCCGTAATCTTCACTTTGACCCTTTGATGCCTTATTAAGGGCTCAGGAGAGGGCAGAGGGCCCTGACCCCGCTTCTCTGAGGGCCGCGTGGCCCAGCCAGGAGCTGCCATTATAATGCAAGATGTCTTGAAGTGGCATTTGAAAACCCCGGGAGGTGTGCAACACTTTTCCCCCCTTTTTCTCCCAATTAAACACAGTTTTGCTCCCAACAAGAGGCCTGTATTAGTGAAGACTTCATTCGTTGTTCTTGCAGAAAAGTGCTGTTAGCTGAAGTTTGCCACTGTGCATGTGAAACTTCTGTCTATAGAAGAACTCAGAACAAATACAGTACATAAATATTGAAATATCACTACCATTAAATTGATCAAAACTGACAGTAAAGACATTTTATAATGTTATAAAAGATTTCAGATTTCTTTTGAACTTTCTATTGATCAAAGAATCCAGGGAACAAATATATATCAGTTTCCACAAAATAAGAAAATTAATCCCATTATTGTAATATTGTAAATACATTATTTAAATTGCAAATAATTTATACCTACATCTTGATACTATTTGTTTTATTAATTATTAATGCTGTAATATAAAAGAACCACCTTTGAGAATAATGATAATTTAATTAAAACATGTTTTAAATTCCATTAAAAAAATATCAAGTCAATTCACCTTTATTTATATATTCTTTGAAACAATTTTCACTCTAAATGGCTAGTTAATTTCACAAATAATTACAAAGAAACAGCGGCACGTTTTGAATTAAAGGGGCTGTATGTAAGAATTTTCATGTATTAATGTTTTTTTTATTGCCATTGTGTGAACAGCTTGTAACGAAATGAGACCTTCCCCGACTTCCTGGGTTGTCTATGAGTTATGTGAAGGACTTGGGACATTTTTGCCGGGAAAATCAAAAGATCAAAAGCCTCTTTCCCGTTCTGACCAAGGGGGTAAACCAGCATCAAGCTGTTAGCATTCCATTGAATCCCATTCATTTTGGTGTCACTTTGACAGCGAATAACTTTACATCTGAGGCGTTTAAAGACTCCATTTGTCCATTGTTTATTTCTAAAGAAACACGACAATGTATAAAAGGCTCCATTACCTTGTATCTTACACTATCGCCCCGTAGAAGCTGTTTTTGTAAAAATAGGCTAACGATTGCGTCATAACCACGCAACTCTCTGTCGCACAGTAGAGAAATTACCGTATAGACCCGTATAGACAGGAAGAGAATCTGGCATTACATTTTAAAATTTCACTTTGCACAACTACTAGAAGACTTACAGCTGTCAGACAGGTTGCTAACGTCACATCTACGTCGTCAAGCTCAGTCTGAGGCTGCGCAGTACGCTCAGCCATCAGGAAGTGAGTGCTTCTAATTGACTTCACTTTTCTCCATTGAAGTCTATGGGGTCGCTGTGTCCATTTCTTTTACTGTCTATGGTTCTGACACATGAAACGAACAAATGCTTGTACAATGTTCAGGATAATGCTGAAAACACCATTCTGTACTGTAATGTCACTAGCTGCATTTCCACCGTTGGGCCCAAAACGTGCGTGCCAGGGAAATATGCTCACTTCCGGGGCTTGATCGGGCCTCGTCGGGGCTTCCTCGGGGCCAATGGCCAGGGTTTTTTGGCCCGCTGAATACCTTGGTCCAAAGCGGGCCAGCTCGGGCTTGAGGAGTGGTTACGAGCAAAGGAACAAAGTTAATCTGAGGCTGGAGACAGCAGCGCAGCGGATGATTTCATATACCAGCTAACATCAGCATTAAAGACTTTCAGAAAAAAAAACTCACTTTCAGACAGCAGCAAGTGTTTGATATCCGATGTGGATTCTGATCACCGTATAAGGCAGAAATATTTATATGCGATGCAAAAGACTATGCGCACTAACCATTACTATAGTAAACTTATATAGTAAATTTATTCATAAAATAAAGCAACTTCGAGAGCTTCCTCTGTTTCTCTGACTGAAAACATAACTGTATTGGGACCGTCACTGGAGCGAGTGCTAAAGCTTCTCAGGTCATATTTTTGGTGGAAAATTTGTAGAATTATCATTCTTTCTAAATGTGATGTAAACATACTGTCCTGTGACTACAAATATACAGAAACAGACACGACTAAGTATGTGTGTCCTCTTTCTTTTGTGAAATAACGGTAAATACCACTATTTCTGTGGGACTAGAGCGCAGTCGTGACACAAATTAATACATTATGGAAACATGGTTATTGTGTCATGCAAAGAAAAGGTATTCATTCAAACTATAGTCTCACCTAGCCAGATCTATATACACTTTATTGCCAAAAGTTTTGGGACGCCTGCCTTTACATGCACATGAACTTTAATGACATCCCATTCTTAATCCGTAGGGTTTAATATGGAGTTGGCCCACCCTTTGCAGCTATAACAGCTTCAACTCTTCTGGGAAGGCTTTCCACAAGGTTTAGGAGTGTGTTTATGGGAATTTTTGACCATTCTTCTAGAAAGCGCATTTGTGAGGTCAGGCACTGATGTTGGACGAGAAGGCCTGGCTCGCAGTCTCTGCTCTAATTCATCCCAAAGGTGTTCTATCGGGATGAGGTCAGGACTCTGTGCAGGCCAGTCAAGTTCCTCCACACCAAACTCGCTCATCCATGTCTTTATGGACCAATACTTGTTGGAACAGGAAGGGGCCATCCCCAAACTGTTCCCACAAAGTTAGAAGCATTAAATTGTCCAAAATGTCTTGTTATGCTGAAGCATTAAGAGTTCCTTTCACTGGAACTAAGGGGCCAAGCCCAACCCCTGAAAAACAACCCCACACCATAATCCCCCCTCCACCAAACTTTACACTTGGCACAATGCAGTCAGGCAAGTCCCGTTCTCCTGGCAACCGCCAAACCCAGACTCGTCCATCGGATTGCCAGACAGAGAAGCGTGATTGGTCACTCCAGAGAACACATATCCACTGCTCTAGAGTCCAGTGGATCCCTACCCCACTGCATCCCATGCTTTGCATTGCACTTGGTGATGTAAGGCTTGGATGAGCTGCTCGGCCATGGAAACCCATTCCATGAAGCTCTCTACGCACTGTTCTTGAGCTAATCTGAAGGCCACAGAAGTTTGGAGGTCTGTAGCTATTGATTCTGCAGAAAGTTGGTGACTTCTGCTCACTGTGACCCTCAGCATGCGCTGACCCCGCTCTGTGATTTTACGTGGCCTATCACTTCATGGCTGAGTTGCTGTTGTTCCCAATTGCTTCCACTTTGTTATAATCCCACTAACAGTTGACCGTGGAATATTTAGTAGTGAGGAAATTTCAGGAATGGACTTATTGCACAGGTGGCAACCTATCACGGTACCACGCTTGAGTTCACTGAGCTCCTGAGAGCGACCCGTTCTTTCACAAATGTTTGTAGAAGCGTCTGCATGCCTAGTGCTTGATTTATACACCTGTGGCCATGAAGTGATTGAACACCTGAACTCAGTGATTTATAGATAACAGTGAGGCTAACATGTTCATACTAAAAGCCTAAACACTTTGGGGACTTCAAAGGTGAGACTCGCGCAGCTGCAGAACTGTATTTAATTGGACCCATGCACACACAGAAGACGAGGCGAGAGGATTCGTCATGGAGGAAAGCTCGTCTCCCCGTGTCAGTTTTGCTGCGAGGCAACCAAACAGCTGTGTTGATGGCGCAGTCGTAGATTACAAACAGCAGCTTTCTGGCAAACCAGCGTTTCTGCACGAGGACGTCCTTTGATCATCCGCCACTGTTAAACTTCACGATCACCCTGGCGTCAGATAAAACTCCTGATTACTGTCTTAATGACAGGGTTGAAGTCCGATACAGATCCCATGATGCTCAGCTTTCAGTGTTTGTTGTTTATGCCAATAATAACTCAAGAGTGGCTTAAAGGGATAGTTCGTCAAAAGATGAAGTCAGTGGGTGCCGTCAACTGTCTGGTTCTTTTGTCTGGTAAAATATCTTAATTTTTGGGTGAACTACTACCTTTTAAAGTATGTAGCTAATATAAATGTTTTAGTTAAGAGATGTTGCATCAGTGTTAGAGCTGGGCAATATAAAGGTTTTCTTAATCAAACAGCCGTTGTTGCTAAGTTGCATCACTGGTTTTTAATGAGTGACATTTATTTTACTTTACAGTACTAAGTATGTGTACATTTTGTTGAAACGTTTGCGGTCTGTAAGATATTTTAAATGTTTTTGAAAGTCTCACCAAGGCTGCATTTATTTGACTGAAAATACAGTAAAAATTAGGGATGTGCAATATATATCAGCCACCATTTTTAATGTTATTGTTATCGGCCCGATAAAAAAATTTGGCCGATATATTAAAGCCGGTAAATAATGTATTATTTCCTTTAGATGCGCACTGTTCACCATGATGGTTTTAAATTGCTTGAAATTATTGAAATCACATCATAAAGGAAAATACAGCACAAGTCTGTCATATAGGCTACATAAAATTATAACGAGAACATTAAAATTGTGTGCTTGGGTCATGGCTTTTAATGGTGAGACCTTTTTTTTTTAATCAGGCTCTCAAAAATTATATACGAATTTGGATTTAGATTTATCTGCCAATATATCGGTTATCGGCTTTCAATTATAAAGAATTAAACTTTAGCAGCCAAAATATTCATATCGATGCATTCCTAGTAAAAATTGTGAAATATTATTTAAAATATCTGTTTTCTATGTGAATATATAGTCAAGTGTAATTTATTCCTGTGATCAAAGCTGAATTTATCATCATTACTCCAGTCTTCAGTGTCACATGACCCTCCCTTCATTCTGATATGAGGATTCGATGCTCAAGAAACATTTATGATTATTATCAATGTTGAAAACAGTCATATTTTTGTGGAAACCATTTTATTTTTCAGGATTATTTGAAGAATAGAAAGTACAAAAGAAATAACTTTTTTTTTCTTTCATGAAAACCAGTGCAACATGGAGACTTTTGAGTGTTTTTGTGTGCCTTGCAAGGAGGCGGTTCTGTTTTGTTTCCATCCACCGAATCCCTCACAGTCTTGATGGATGGTGGTTTGCACAAGCTGCTTTCAAAGAGTTTCCTTCTGAAAAGAGTCAAAGCTTTCCACTAATTGAAAGAGTGTAAGTGATGGTTGAAGATGCCGAGATCTCCGGTTTGGTCCCAGGAAGGAGATCGGAGGCCTCTGACCTCTCGCTACAAAGAGGGTCTTCTCATCCTAACATCCTAAGCTGGGAAGAGCAAATATTTAGCAGCCTCACAACAATGACGGACTGGGAAAAATGGATCGCTAAGTGTGTTTCTTTCTATAAGACCTCTAAGCTCTTCAAAATGGGGTGAAAAAAAAAACAAGTAGAGTAATTATTGAGGTTTCCTCTAGGCTGGGTTTGCTCTAATAGCCAGTGGCATTTATGGCGGTAGATTTTTTTTACTTCATTGAAAAAGTGTGTTAGGGTTCCTCCTATAAATCTTTGAGGTGGCTATTCGCTCAGCGCTGTTTGGAAAACTACTTAAAGCCCATTATACGCCACAAAATATTCACTGTTTCTCCCTCCCGTCTCAGACGTTAACACTGACTTTATTGTCTGACACACTGGTACCATTTTTACGGCTCTAGTTCTGCTTTGAAAACGTCTCTTTGCATGTCGTCCACCTGTTTTATGCCACGTTAATTGCTTGTTCTATACAAATATACAATTGTGCATCAAAAGAATGGTCATCTTACAGCGACAGGAAGCAAAGCATGCATGAAGCATTTCATTTGGATCAACAGGGTGATTTATTAAAAACAAATTTAAATAAGAAAAACAGTAAAAATTGTGAAATATTTTTACTATTTAAAAAAAGTGTTTTCTATGTGAATATATAGTAAAGTGTAATTTATTCCTGTGATCAAAGCTGAATTTATCATCATTACTCCAGTCTTCAGTGTCACATGATCCTTCAGAAATCATTCTAATATGAGGATTTGCTGCTCAAGAGACACTTCTGATTATTATCAGTGTTGAAAACAGTTGTGCCGTTTTTTGTGTGTGGAAACAATGACGCATATTATTTTTTAGGATTTTTTGATGAATAGAAAGTAACTGTTCAACCCCCTTTTTGAGAATAGACATGAAAATGTAAACATAAATGGTTCTAATTCAAGAATGCTTTGGAATATAGACCTAAATTTGGTCCTGTTTTAAAGAAGACATTCAGATTCAAATCACTTCAAAAAATAAAAGTATGAATGTTATGGTAGTTTAAGTTTACTGTAAATGAAATGTACTGTACTAAATATTTTTTATTTTATATAAAATGTATATTTTACTAAATTATTTTTTTCTTCTGAAATTACTATAAAATCAAAGCCACATGTCTAACCAAGTTGTGTTCCAAATTTGAAGTTGATATCACGAAAATTTAGGGTTCTATGAGATTTTGGTTAGGCGCTGTACCAAAAAAACCCACCGGGTGCCATCCACACTCTTCTTGCGTTCTCCTTTAGCACATGTATACATTTCTATCCAAATTTCACTTCTACCACTAAACAGTCACCAAATATAAAAATAATCTTGAGACTCAGACCTTTTCCGATTATATGTGTTTTGTCAAGATTAGAAAAGTTTTGATTATAAAGTAGTTCAAATAAATGTTGTAATATGAAACCTGACACCGCCCACTAGGGGGAGGAGCCTGCTAGAAGAATTTAAAGTACCGTTTCCATGGTAACGCAATGTCCAATTTCAAAATGGTTTTCACAGGATGAATTCGTAAGCTTTCGAATAACACCTAATTTATGATGATTGCTAAAATATGTGATATGAAACAAACAAGGATAAATAAAACGCTAGCGGAACGGTGACAGTTAAGAGGTTAAATGAACAACATTTATTTGAAATAGAAATCTTTTGGAACGTAAATGTCTTTACTGTCATTTAATACATCCTTGCTGAATAAAAGTTCTTACTGACCCTCGTTAGTTTAAGTTTAAGTACTAAAACTAATATCTAATTAAAAATATTATTAAAAGCTACAGTAGTTTATCAAACGGGCCCTGTTTACTCCTGGTATTAAGATGCGTTTTGGTCGATCGGATCACAGGTGGACGACGCTAAACAGGTGTAAACGGGGTCTAAAACGTTTTGAGCTTGTCCACTTTTGACCTCTTCCAGAGGTAGTGGAAAACGCATTCAAACCGGATTGCTTTCGTAGTGTAGACGCTCATGAGGTCAAATTGTGTTCGAACAGCCACTAAAAGACTGTCTACTGTCCACATAAACATTATGGGAAGCGCTCTAGCCAGACAGGATTTAAACTTTGTCGGCCGAAGACCCGAGTTTGGTTTGAAGATGAAAAACAGATCAAGCACGATTTTCTCTCAACATTCCTGATTTCTAACACACACTCACAGCGTTCGGCTGGTCTTGCGTCTGTCAGAGCAGAAACGAAAGCTGATGCTCTCCGTGTGTTTTTCCGTCATATCCGGTCGTGTTCATATGTAAATTGCGTGAGCTTATTTCATCCATTAGATTTGAAAAAGTCCATACATTTACCCTCGAAGAAATCAGGACAGAAGTCGTTGAAAGTGGACAAAAGAGACACCAGGTGTACACGGGAATGTGTCTCTCTCGTCTACTTGTGATCCGATCGACCAAAACGCATCTTAAAATTAGCTGTAAACAGGGCCTAAGATAACACAGCACATCCCTCAAAATACTGCTTCCGTAGGCAGCTCACTAGCTTCCAGAACAGAGCCACAGTGTCCTAAGAGTTCTTGCACATTTTTATGACTCCACACTGAGAATACAGAGCGTTTTCCGGATGATATAAGTTTAGCTGCCGAGTTCTGGAAAATCAGTTCCAGGACAAAGTCAGTATTTTTTCCTATTTCTTCAACCTCACAGATTTTTTCATCCTGGAAACCTCGCAGTGTAACGTCCTCTGAGGTTTGCTCCTGTCAGACCTGCTCCTGATGTCATTGATGTTAATATGTTTTGAGCTCATTTAGCGGATGAAGGATTAATCGCAGGCCCCAGCAGGTTCTGGGTGGAGAACGTGTTGTAGTCAACTATTCATTTTTACAGCAAATACAGTTAAGAGATCTTCTCACACACTTGTATAATCACCTAATAAATCCAAGTATGGCAAGAGTGTATGTGTTTCTCGATTTTAATGTCTTGGATATCAATATTTGGCTGCCTAAAGCACTACTCATACCCTGTTCATTGTGAAAATTTGTGAAAGAGTGTTTTGGAACGACCCTCGTCTGTTCATGCAAACAGAAAGAAAGATTTTGCAGTTTTGCTCGATTAATTTTAGCAATTGGCTTGGGGCAAAAATGCCACCAAAATTAATAAAAATGCTTCCAAAAAACAAGATTTGGTGCAAAAAAGTCTCCGCAGAAGTTCTTGTTTTTAATATTCATTAGCAGTTTTGCTCATGAGAAAAAGTGCTGTTTTCCCGAATATCAGCACGTTTGCAAATGTGATATTGATTTTATACAACAATTCAATAAACAATAAGTTAATAGGCTATTAGGTGACTTACATTTTAGACACAATATTGTCAATATATTTCCTATTTTGCCAACTAAAATAGTTCCAAACAGTTGAGCCATTGCGCGTCTCCCAGCAACAGTTTCAGTTTCATTACTGAATGAATCTGCGTTTTTTTGAGCGAATCGTTCTAATGAATGACTCGGCGACTCACTCACTTCTGCTTTGTCCCTGAATCAATCAGCTGTTTTGAATGAATCATTTGACTGAATGATTCAATGACTAATTTGTTAATTCCGACTGTTTCTTTTCAACCACACAGTATCATTATTCCTCTGTTACAGTTATTCAACTTATCACAGAAGTACTGGGATAAAAGTTTATAGTTCGGATATAAACACTGATGTCAACGGTGGTGATCAAAATAGAGTAAATCACCTTTTGAAAGTAACTTGACGCTTCAAATAAAGGTTGTATCATTACATCATTACACCAGTAGGTGGTGACAAGTGATTGTTAAAACCTGTGTTTGTAATTGAATCATTCATTAAAGAGATTCGTTCAAAAATGCTGATTCATCCAGTAATGAAACAAGTGACGTCGTTATGAGTGAGTCATTGAATCATTCACTCAAGAGATTCGTTCAAAAGCGCTGATTCATCCAGTAATGAAACAAGTGACGTCTTTATGAGTGAGTCATTGAATCATTCACTCAAGAGATTCGTTCAAAAGCGCTGATTCATCCAGTAATGAAACAAGTGACGTCTTTATGAGTGAGTCATAGAATCATTCACTCAAGAGATTCGTTCAAAAATACTGATTCATCCAGTAATGAAACAAGTGACGTCTTTATGAGTGAGTCATTGAATCATTCACTCAAGAGATTCGTTCAAAAACACTGATTCATCCAGTAATGAAACAAGTGACGTCTTTATGAGTGAGTCATTGAATTATTCACTCGATCCATTTAAAAATCAAATTAATTAAATAAATATTTTTAAGTAGAACGCAGTAATTAACATTTTGTCTGAACCTCTAGTAAATTACGTTATTTTGTTTCGTTTTCTATTCAGAATCGTGGGAGAATTGTACATTTTATTTTTAAAACAGAATCTGTTTTAAACCAAAGAAATTATGATTCTCAATTTATCTAGAATTGTGCAGCTCTACATGTAATCCATTGGCATATTATAACAAATATAGAGTGTATATAGATAACAAACATTCTTTCTTTTCTTTTTTGTATTGCATATAAGCATCAAGTAAACCTCTATGAGGGCAGCTGTCGGTTTTGTCACATGATCTGCTCTTTTTTAGGGTTAAACATACAAATGCACCAGGATTTCTCATTTCAAGCCACTATTACTGTACAAGCTTGTCATTTTCCTGCCTCAGTATCACTTTTTTCTGACATTATTTGTTGTTAAATAGAGGAAGAAGTGAAGGCAAGACCCTAGGATCATCCCAGCTCCCTCCAAACCACATCTTGTGTGTTTTAAACATTGAAACAATGACACACACTCTGCCTTACAGTCCCAGAGACATTAGTGTGGCAGATGAGAGTGCACACATGTTTGTGTTTATAGGACACGTTTGTCAAAGCACACATTAATCATTCTGCCTGCTCGTGGTCTCTGCTGGTACCCTGATGCTAGTGTTTCAGAGCGCAGATCTCAACAAAAATGTTACCGTTTTGCACACTTGACAATTGTTGCAATTCTATTTTAGTGCACTCTAATCTAATGAAAAATGCCTTGTTAATTAACTGGACTCGGTGTGAAACAATGTTTGCAACCCATTTTACTTCCATAATGTGACTTTCCTTTTAATATTGTGCACTGATGATGAATTGTGCACAATAAAGGCAAGTTCACACCAAAAATAATAACTATAAAGCAGTGCCGGTCCTAGACTTCTGTGGGCCCTAAGCAAAACTTTGTAAGGGGGCCCCTGTCAATGTGTTCATAAAAAACCCCAAAATGACCCCCAACCTCTTCATCTTCCTGTAGCCACCTAGATCAGAGATGGAAAAGACCATTTACACCCAATACATGCAATTTACTATGGAAATATGTGTCCCTGGAGCACAAAACCAGTCATAAGTCGCACGGGTATATTTGTGGTAATAGCCAACAATACATTGTATGGGTCAAAATGATCGATTTTTCTTTTATGCCAAAAATCATTAGGATTTTAAGTAAAGATCATGTTCCATGTAGATATTTTGTAAATTTAATTATAATTAGTAAAAATTATTAGTAGTAATATGCATTGCTAAGGACTTGATTTGGACAACTTTAAAGGCGATTTTCTCAATATTTTGATTTTTTTGCACCCTCAGATTCCAGATTTTCAAATAGTTGTATCTCAGCCAAATTTTGTCCTATCCTAACAACAACACCATACATCATACATCATGGGAAAGCTTATTTATTCAGCTTTCAGATGTATAACTCTAAAAAAATTACCCTTATGACTGGTTTTGTGGTCCAGGGTCACATATATGTTTTTTTAAAGTTTTTCAACAGCTATAGCTCCACCTATGGTCCGATCTACCTAAGAGTTGGCATGCTTCTTTAGAATCACATGCTGCATGTGCTCACCTAATTTCGTGACGTTTTGAGCGTTTGTTTAGGATTTATAGGCATTTGAGTATATTTAGCCACGCCTATTTTCTAAATGATGCAGCTATAGCTATCCAAAGGGCAAAGGTCACAAATTATAGATAATTAGTGACCGAGAGAGTCCCGAAAATTGTGCCACAGTGGTTTTTATAGAGGTTGAGCCAAAAACCTAGGACTAGTTCGTGAAAGTTGGTTTTCGAAATAATCTCCAGTATTTAACAAACGATTCGATTTGACGGCGGGATCTTAGAGGCAAAGATGCTCATAATGAGGAATTCTATCATTTTGTGAGCGTGTGCGGAAAATCGTGTGCTATACAAAAATGTGAAGGTGCCCCCCGGTGGCCGATTTCTTTCAAATTTCTCACGGGCCTCTAGGGCTGTGAGTCAAACGTGCCCAGCGAGTTTCGCTCCGATCGGCCTCTGTTAACCTTGTCTGATAGCTGCTTCAAACTTCATTGGCTTCTGCCGGACGCATTTTTCAAGATACGCCAATGTCCTCAAAGGCAGTCTTGCCACATTGGACGAAGACACTGCATGCCAATTTTCAAGTCAGTCAGACTTAGGGTTGCGTAGTCAAAGCTATTTTTATGTTTTTCCCATGTTATAGCACCACCAAGTGGCCAGTTGCCATGTCTTCTCATGCGACCAGAATAAGCTCTAACATATGCTTGAGCCAAGGATCCCAATGATATAAGACACTTGAGCCTACACCTAACGGTTTAGGAGTTATGAGCGATTTCGTACTTTCGTAATGATTCGACTGATTTGGATGTTATAGGAAGGGCGACAGTGCACCGCTTTAAAGGAAAGGGACGGAATGCGACATCATGTTTTCATAATTGTTGGAAACCAAAATCAAAACCAAAACTAAAATTCTATTAATCGCATTCCTAGTCAATAAATCGTCTTTCAGAACAAGGGGGCCCCCTGGTGGTTTGGAGGACATACACAACTTCCATACTTTTGTGTATAGGGAGGACCGGCACTGCTATAAAGATAACTATATTAGCGTCCTCACCAGCGGTTTATTATAAGTGGACCCTGCATTTTTGTTGTCTGCCGCTTTAAATGCTTGAGCTTGTTGAAGCAGGATGGATTCTGATTGGCTGTCAATGTTTTTATCATTCATCAGCTGGAGACAATCGTTCCTCTGTGCTGTTACCATTATAGTTTTGGTGTGATGCTATTCTTTTATATTTAGAACTATTTTTAGAACTACATCTTTATAGATATAGTTATCATCCTTGGTGTGAACGGGCATTAAGACCAGGAATGTGCATCAACCCTCTGGTACTGTTCGGTCATTTTTGACCGAAATTGTTTGTTCATCTGAATGGTACAAAACTTGGGAAAGGTTTTGGCACTTGCTATGTGGACACATAGTTGTTTAAATGTTTAAATTAAATGTTTAAATAAAACAAATAAGTCACACTTGTATTGTTTGCGGTCAAAAATGAGCGAATGTGAAGCGAATTTCATCTAGTGGAAGCGTTTGGTACTGCGCACAAACAAAATCTGACTCAAATCTGACTGAAAGCTCATCAACCTCAAATTTGGAACAAAGCATGTTTAGATTTATGGCTTTGTTTTTCTCGCAGTTTTAGAGTAAAATGTGTTTTGGAAAATATATATTTCATATAAAAATTGAAAATGGTATTTTTTATGTAAAATTGTATAACTTTTTTTCAAATTCACTTTTTTAACCTTTTTCACTTCAGCAATAATCTGCCGAGTGTTGTCTTAAAAAGAAACCAAACTTAAGTCTGTGTTAAAAGCATTTAAGATTTACGACAGTTTAAGTTGGAAATTTAACTTTCAGGTCTATGCTCAAAAAGTGAACTAATGCATAAATGTAATTTATTACGATAAAAATCCCCTAAAAATACAAAAATATTAAATAAAAATGATCAAACTAAAATATAGTACAATCATTTCATTAAAAAATAAAAAAATATATATATTTAGGTCATTTTTGACCGCCACGCGAACAGTACCAGAGGGTTAAGAGCGTCAATAGCATCGATTTTGATTTCATGTTTCTGTTCACATTTTTTTGAACTTTTTGAATCTGAATTTCCTCTCTTGATTGATTTTTTTTGAAGTTGTAAATAAAGCAAAGATTACTGGAGTACGTTTTACAATACTATTTCAGTCTTTCTGCTTCAAAATCTCATGTTTAATTCAATGCGTTACTTGCCATTTCTTTAATTATATGTGAAAATTGTTTCAAAGTAAATCTTGCAACAATTCTGTATCTGGAGACAAATATCCAGCCGCCCACTGGTGCTTGTGTTTTGCATTTGTCAGCATAATTGAAAGCGTCTGTAAGATAACAAATATGCGATAATAAATCTCATTTTAATCTATTTTTTTCCCCAGAAGGACTATTTTTGAGGTGATTTGGAGCATGAAAGTGGGGATTACGAAACACTATAATATCACTAATACATTAAAACATTCTGTTATTTGAAGATAATTGAGAACATCAGCGTCTGACACTACCGTTCAAAAGTTTAGGGCCATTTTTTAAAAGAAATTAATACTTTTAATCATCAAGCATGCATTAAATTAATCAAGAGCGACATTTGTAATGTTACAAATTTGTCTATTTATCAAGAATCCTGAAAAATAAAATGCATCACGGTTTCCACAAATATATGACTGTTTTCAACATTGATAATAATCATAAATGTTTCTTAAGCACCAAATCCTCATATCAGAATGATTTCTGAAGGATCATGTGACACTGAAGACTGGAGTAATGATGATAAATTCAGCTTTGATCACAGGAATAAATTACACTTTACTATATATTCACATAGAGAACACAGTTATTTTAAATGCAGGTAAAGTGGGCCATCAGGTAAAGTTACATTAGGTAAAGTGGTTATTTTATGGTAATGTATAATTTACTTTTTAGAAAACAGAAATGAGTGTGCCATTAGGAAATTCAAGTCTGAGATGGAAGAAAGGAACGAAAGAGCATTAAGGCATAAATCTGTGAAGTGAATAAAGGATGAGAGTAGCAAAATATAGACGCAGAATATAAAGCTTTAAAATATGGACACAATTTAAGATCATTTAAAGTGTTTAGAGAAAACATAGACAGAATTTTTTTTTTAAATGTTCCTCTTTTTCGATTTTTGTTAGCCTATTTGTTGTTGCATGTGTTATAGTCCCATTTTTTATATTTTGTCGAGTTTATTACCATCTATATTCTGATAGATTTAATCAAATTTAATGTCAACACAAAATTGTCTATCAGTTGTTTACTCATAGCCTATGGCTATTTACTTCTGGGTTTGTTACATATGTCGTTGAATATGTATGTTTGATAATATGTGTTAGTAAATCATGTGTTTTTAATTAATATACAGGATAGTTTTTGATAAATCAGGGATGGCCCACTTTACCTGAAAAGAAATTTGTCAGGAGTGCATGACCTCAAAATGTTTATTGGTGTATACCTTAGAAATAAAACATATCAATTGTATTCAAATTGAAATATTATAGTCAACAAAAGTAATAAAGTAAATAAAAAAATAAAAAACATCTAGGTATCTAAATTATACCTTTAACAAAAAGTGGCCCACTTTACCTGCATTCACACTAGTAAAAATATTTTACCATATTCCTGTTTTTTTACTGCAATTTAAAGGTGCAGTGTGTGAATTTTAGTGGCATGTGGTGAGGTTGTGAATTGCAATAACACACCGCTCACTCCTCTTTCAAATCACAGCCGACACAGGACAAAAATATCGTCTGAGACAGCAGAGAGTAGCTAGCGCTCTGTAGAGCAGTTTGTCCGTTTAGGGCTACTGTAGAAACATGGCGGTGCAAAATGGCGACTTCACTGTAAGGGGACCCGCGGTGTGTGTAGATAGAAATGGCTCATTCTAAGGTAATAACATAACGGTTCATTATGTAAGGTCTTTATACACCACTGAAAATATAGTTATGTATATTATATTGCATTTCTGTCAATTGATCCTCATAAATACTACACACTGCACCTTTAAATCATAAAACTGTTAGTTTGACAAGCATATTTGGCGCAAAAGTAAGACACAAATTATAGGTTAAAATGGGTTTGAGTAATGAAGGCAATGAACAGATTTGTGTGTGTGTGTGTGTGTTGTTTAGTTATTTTCACATTTTTAATGCGGCCAGCAGGTGTTGGTTCACATTGGAAACATGACACAGGCAGGACGCCAGCAGTGTTTCCCCAGCCGAGCGCTGTTAGTACGGGCCTGTTCATTAAAATCAGAGCCAGCGCACACACACACACACACACACAGCGCGCATCCGTCTTTCCTGGATCCGCTGAGTGAAATCATGCAGGGTGAGGTGATTCGGTTTGTGTTGGCATGAAAGCGGAACGAGACACAGGCCTGGCTGCCGCGCTGCGGGTGTAACCGCGTGGCAACAGCTGAAATTTATTATGCACTTATGATATTTTTGTAGGTTTGTGGTCATTTATCACAAATGTACTCATAATTTTTTAAGGGGAGTTTTTTTGTGGTTGGCTTTCACAAATGTTTGTGTTAAATTTTCATCAGTTAAGGATTTATGATTTAATTCTGTTGTGTGGAATTAACTTTAATAAAACCGTGTGATGTCGGATCAGAGTTTCACATTCCTCAGAGATTTTGGTCCATATTAGCACGATAGCATCACACAGTTGCTGCAGATTCCCTATTCCCTACATTACTCCACTAATATAGTCCACTTCAAGGAGTGAATTCCATAGACTGTAAAAAAAATATGGACGTCACCCATAGGATGAAGCGTAAAGTAGGGTCGAGCTGGCCGTTGCCATTTTAGCAGCCCGTCACTCCAGGATAACAGAAAATTGGCAAAGAGGCGAGACGTGGGTGGAGCTGAGGTGACGCGATGACTAACAGACAGCAGACAAACGACAATCCACCTGTCACTCAAAGTGGCCACGCCCTTAATTATGCAGAACTTTAAGGCTTTATATAATGTAAACAAATGAGCTATAAAAAAATTCACCCCCCTCACAGTTGTCATGAAGGGCAAAATTAGCTATACAGACCAAAACCACTTCTGTATTGGCTTTAAGAGAAACTGGGGGAGGTTGCCGCTTGGTGAATTCGGACCAAGCGTCAACCTCCCGCGGTCTCTCTTGAAGCCAATACGGAAGTCACTTAAACTGCAATTCATCGACTGGCCGCTAAAGGCAGGCTCCAAAAGGGAGTCAAATCTGTATCTCCTCCATGTTAAAATGCCCAACTTTACAGCAGAAAAAAACATGTTTACATGGTACAAAAAGTGGTTTTGGGCTGTATAGCTAATTTTGCCCTTCATGACAACTGTGAGGGGGGTGTTTTTTTTTTAATAACTCATCCGTTTAAATTATATTAAGCCTTAAAGTTCTGCATAATTAAGGGCGTGGCCACTTGAGTGACAGATGGATTGCCGCTGCGGTCACCACTAGACGTTTGTCTGCTGTCTTGTCTCCACCCACGTCCCGCCTCTTTGCCCATTTTCGGTTATCCGGGAGTTGCGCGTGGTGACGTGCTGCCAAGATGGCGACGGCCGGCTCCGTCCACTTTAGGCTTCAAAAATGCTCTTCATAAACCTACGTGTGACGTCACGGACACATTGTTTTATACAGTCTATGGGTGCGTTTACATGGAGCACTGTAATTGGTTTAAAAGTCCAATCGGAATAAAAATGCCCAAACCAAATGTAATTGTAATCGGTTTGAGAGGGGTGGGATAAACCTTTTATGAGCCGATCAAACGGAAAATTCCACCATGTAAACGACCTGATCCGATTACTGTGAGTGTGCGTCCTTCTGTGACGTGATATGCAGTGCGCACCTCCACAATTGAAGAGTGTGCTTACACCAGGCTATAATGTTGACGAGAGGAAAGTACATTTTTCTGAGGTGTTAAACTTTTTATTTGGTAACAAGTTATGAAGATAATGTTGGAATAATGACACAGACATAGCCTGGCTACACCTTCTCATCTTGACAGCGTTTGTCCCAGGCACTTTTTACTTCAACTGCACCTGACAGAAGAATTGATTTTTCTGAGATGATTCTTACACTTTACAACAAATAAATAGCTTTTATAAAACTGTATAAGTCCTGGTGGCCGTTGAGAGTTGCCATGGCAAGTGGGGACACATTCAAGCTGGAGGGGACAGCGTCGACATTTCTGATGCGGCAGACAAACTGTGCGCATGTCACGAAATGATTCCGATTGAAAGCGTCAGCACATGTAAACACCAGATCGGTTTAGATAACGTCTCATGCAAACAGTCCACTGAATCTTTCAATCGGAATGGTTTTAATCGGAATGACAAAAAAGTGTGCATGTAAACGTGGCTTATGATTCGCCATCTTCTGGCCAGACGCGGGAATTCACTCGGTGCGCAACTCTCATAGTGCATTATGGGTATTCTCTAGCCGTTGAGCATACAAACGTTTTTGCAGTGCATTATGGGATTGAATGAGTGCACTTGATAATGTCCACTATGGTTTCGGATACCACTACAAATGGCTGTGCCCTCAAATAGTGCCCTATTTAAGGGTATAGGGGGCGATTTCAGACACAGCCTAAATGCACTTGGAGTTGCTGCCATGTGATTGGCTGATTAGATATTTGCATTAACGAGAAGTTGAACAGGTGACCTAATAAAGTGGCCGGTGAGTGTATAATGTTAGTTGTACAGTACACACTATCATATCAAAGGTTTGGGGTCGGTATGATTAATACTTTTATTCAGTAAGGATGCATTAAAGTGATTAAATGTGACAGTAAAGACATTTATAATATTGCAAAAGATTTCTAATTTAAATAAATACTGGTCTTTTTTAATCTTATATTCATCAAAGAATCCTAAGAAATAAAATGTATTGATAATAATCATAAATGTTTCTTGAGCAGTAAATCATCATATCAGAATGATTTGTGAAGGATCATGTGACACTGAAGGCTGGAGTAATGATGATAAATTCAGCTTTGATCACAGGAATAAATTACACTTTACTATATATTCACATAGAAAACAGTTGTTTTAAATTATAATAATATTTCAAAATTTTTACTGTTTTTACTGTATTTTTGCTCAAATACATGCAGCCTTGGTGAGCAGAAGAACTTCTTTCAAAAACATACAAAAAACATTATTCCATAATTGGTATTGATAGAGTTGAACTTGTTTGGAAACGGAGCCTTCTTTTGAGAGGAAAATCATTTATTTAGTCTAAATTGGATTGAGTTTGATATGCATGTAATTTTAAGAAAATAGTTATTTTGTCTTTTCCTGCTATAATACAGTCAGACTGCTGTTTCTTTTCATTTTGGCCTTGAGACATCATGTCAGAATTCCTCTGGCCCCTGAACCTCCCTCGCTGTGGAGTCTGAGGCCCCTAGAGAAATTTGACATCCACACTCCAAAAAGTGGGTGGAAGTCCAGAAGACTGTGTCTGACAGACGTACTCCCTTCTCCGGCCGCTCTGTCCCTCTCTCCCCCCCTCCGTCCGGAGGAATTCCAGAGCCGCCGCTGTTTGCTGAGCTGCGGCCAGATCTCAGACTGACTCTGATGGCCGGCGCAGTGTTTGGGCCGTTCCTCAAAGGAAGAGCCGAACAAACGCTGAAATAGATGGTCTCTCTGATCTCTCATCTTTCTACCAGCTCTATCAATCTGTCTGCCTTTCTGTCTGTCCATCCGGACACTTTTGTAGGCAACAGGATCCAGGATTTAGGATCAAACAGGACATGTTTCCCACCATTTGCTTTCAACTAATCAAAATTTACATCAAACGACAAGCCAATTATGTAACAAAAAAATCGATCTATCTGTCTGTCTGTCTGTCTGTCTATCTATCTATCTATCTGTCTGTCTGTCTGTCTGTCTGTCTGTCTGTCTATCTATCTATCTATCTATCTATCTATCGTTCTGTCTGTCTATCTATCTATCTATCTATCTATCTATCTATCTATCGTTCTGTCTGTCTATCTATCTATCTATCTATCTATCTATCTATCTATCGTTCTGTCTGTCTATCTATCTATCTATCTATCTATCTATCTATCTATCTATCGTTCTATCGTTCTGTCTGTCTGTCTATCACAAAACCTAAACTAAATGATCGTTTGTCATACAGAACAGAGTTGCTCTCGTTTGCACCTGAGAGCCGTTAGGCAACACTTGTATGAGGAATGTAAATCAGGAACATTTCATTTCCAGCCAAAAGTTCCATCCCTCCCTGCTTTTATGGATCAACATTTTTGTAGCATAGAATAAAAGCTGCATATTAATTTACTTGCGCTTGCCGCATGCATGGCTTACATCTTCACCTGCAGCTGCATGCGCTAATGCTTGCTAAACAACAACGATTAATCCCAATGCTTTGAGTAAATTAAACGATACTGTCAATATACTTTTCATATTAGATGTCTAAATATTTACTTAAGTCCTTAAGAGTTCCCAACTATTTTGCTTTGATCTGCTCCATAATTTGCTTAGCGTGTATTGATCTTTCTCCAGCGCAGTAAAACACATGTGGGCCTGAGGAACCAGCCAATTCATCCGTCCTCATCAGAGAGGCGTCGGAAAGATTTGGTCCCCTAGAGTTTCGGAAAAAAATTCAGACACACAAGTATTCACAGAGAAACTCGGGGGTTCAATTCTCATTGAGGGTTGCAAATTAGGGATGAGCTTGAGCACCCATGCAATAGTGCAGACCCCTTATTCCGTGTTCAGACTACATCATATTTTTGTCTGTTATGAGTCAGTGTATCAGATTATGCAATTCATTTTTTTTTTTTTTTTTTTACTCCTAAATTCTTGTAGTGTCGTGGACAAGAAACATGCCAGACTACACGTTGCTTTACAACCAATCATCGCTCGTCTGTAACACGTGCATGATGTCATTGAAGAGATAGAACTAGTGTAACGGAAGCTAGCTAGTTAGAGCTGGCACGCTGGCGACTGACGCTAGAGACTGCAGTCTTTAGCAACGCCGGTTCGAATCCCGCTCTGAGCGGGTCGAGTAGAACCGGTTTCATTTGGTGCCGTGACCCGGATGAGAGTGAGGTTTAGGGGGGGGGGAGTGTAACGTAGGCCAGTAAGAGCTGTGCAACTGACACTAGCGACGGCTGCGGTCTTTAGCATCCTTGTTAGCACGCCTAAATTTTGACTCCTAAATTCTTGTCGTGTCATGGACAACAAACATGCCAGACTACACTTTTCTTTATGACCAATCATTGCTTGCCGTCCATAACAACGTGCGTGATGTCATCGAGGAGACGTAACTAGTGTAACGGAAGCGTCCTTGTTAGCACGCCTGCCTCCCACGCTGGTTGGAGTGGGCATCCCGCTTGGAGTGGGTCAAGTAGAACCGGGTTAGTGCTGGGCGGAAATTTATATCACGTTATTTTTCTAAATTATACCGGTTTCGCAGAATATGACGGTATGTTCACATGAAATGCAAGTAAACATAAAAGGTTTAATCGTTTTAGTAAGTTTTATTTTAAAATTGCTTATATATAGGGCGATTATTTTGTCATATATTGTGGAGTGTTGCATACACTTGCCTACATAGGCTGCAAAATGCATGAAATGGCAGTACTGAAGCATGCAATAGATGCAATTCCAACTGATATAAAAGATAAAAGATGCTGCATAGAACAAACATATTGGGTAACAAAATCCATATGCACTTAATGTAAACTATTTGTATCAATACTTTTCCGTATTGAATCAAATATGTCTATAGTTGACATTTCTCTCACATCTTGAATTCATTGTTTTTCACTGAGCTCATTGCAGTGCATTCTGGGATTGCCTTCTCTGCAATGGATATATGAGATGCTTTTAAGTGTATCTTAGAAGGCAGCATAAAGACCTCGTGGAACAGCTTTTGCATCTTTGATAGACTCACTAGGTTTTGGAACAGAGCTTTAGTTTCACTGTTTATTGGTGTACATCTGTTTTTAAAAAGTTATATTTTCCACTTAGTAGGTGGTATTAGCTAACTTTCAATATAAAGGGATTAAAAAAACTGTTATCTTATTGCATTTTGGAATAGAAAGGTACTTATCCAGGGCTCAGACAACAACATAACACACCCTTCCTCTGTGGCCCTCATCCTTCTGTGATTTTCTTTCTCTTCCCTTCTTTTTTTTCCTTCTCTCCCGCTGTGTTGTTGGCTGACCTTGTCAGCTTTGATGAACTGCTGGCGATCGATACAGGGTTCGCCCGGAGCGCTTTGATTATGGCTCGATCCAGTTACAGTGCCCCTCTCTTTGGAAGCCTCTTCCCTTTGAAGTTCAGCTGCCTGTTGTTATTTCAGTGGAGCATCTTTACTCAGACCCTCATCGTCCTGCAGCTGAGCAACATGTGGAGTAGGGATGGGTTGTGATGTGTGGTGGTGTTTCTCATCATCCATCCATCCATCCTTTCGTCCATCCATCCTTCCATCCTTCTATCCGTCCGTCTGTCTGTCTATCTATCTGTCTATCCATCCTTGCATCCATCCGTCCTTCCATCCATCCATCCTTCCGTCTGTCCGTCCATCATCCATCCGTCTGTCCGTCCATCTGTCCGTCCGTACATCCATCCTTCCATCTGTCCATCCATCCATCCATCCTTCCGTCCGTATATCCATCCTTATATATGTCCGTTCGTCAGTCTGTCTGTCTGTCTATCTATCTATCCGTCCTTACATCCATCCGTCCGTCTGTTCGGCCGTCCGTCTATCCATCCATCCTTCCGTCTGTCCGTCTATCATCTATCTGTCTGTCCGTCCATCCTTTCGTGCATACATCCATCCTTCCATCCATTTATCCATCCATCCATCCTTCTATCCGTCCGTCTGTCTGTCTATCCATCCTTGCATCCATCCATCCTTCCACCAATCCGTCCTTCCATCCATCCATCCTTCCGTCTGTCCGTCCATCTGTCCGTCCGTACCTCCATCCTTCCATCTGTCCATCCATCCTTCCGTCCGTATATCCATCCTTATACACTCACCTAAAGGATTATTAGGAACACCATACTAATACTGTGTTTGACCCCCTTTTGCCTTCAAAACTGCCTTAATTCTACGTGGCATTGATTCAACAAGGTGCTGAAAGCATTCTTTAGAAATGTTGGCCCATATTGATAGGATAGCATCTTGCAGTTGATGGAGATTTGTGGGATGCACATCCAGGGCACGAAGCTCCCGTTCCACCACATCCCAAAGATGCTCTATTGGGTTGAGATCTGGTGACTGTGGGGGCCATTTTAGTACAGTGAATTCATTGTCATGTTCAAGAAACCAATTTGAAATGATTCAAGATGGATACATGGTGGTCATAAAGGGACGGACATGGTCAGAAACAATGCTCAGGTAGGCCGTGGCATTTAAACGATGCCCAATTGGCACTAAGGGGCCTAAAGTGTGCCACGAAAACATCCCCCACACCATTACACCACCACCACCAGCCTGCACAGTGGTAACAAGGCATGATGGATCCATGTTCTCATTCTGTTTACGCCAAATTCTGACTCTACCATCTGAATGTCTCAACAGAAATCGAGACTCATCAGACCAGGCAACATTTTTCCAGTCTTCAACTGTCCAATTTTGGTGAGCTCGTGCAAATTGTAGCCTCTTTTTCCTATTTGTAGTGGAGATGAGTGGTACCCGGTGGGGTCTTCTGCTGTTGTAGCCCATCCGCCTCAAGGTTGTGCGTGTTGTGGCTTCACAAATGCTTTGCTGCATACCTCGGTTGTAACGAGTGGTTATTTCAGTCAAAGTTGCTCTTCTATCAGCTTGAATCAATCGGCCCATTCTCCTCTGACCTCTAGCATCAACAAGGCATTTTCGCCCACAGGACTGCCGCATACTGGATGTTTTTCCCTTTTCACACCATTCTTTGTAAACTCTAGAAATGTTTGTGCGTGAAAATCCCAGTAACTGAGCAGATTGTGAAATACTCAGACCGGCCCGTCTGGCACCAACAACCATGCCACGCTCAAAATTGCTTAAATCACCTTTCTTTCCCATTCTGACATTCAGTTTGGAGTTCAGGAGATTGTCTTGACCAGGACCACACCCCTAAATGCACTGAAGCAACTGCCATGTGATTGGTTGATTAGATAATTGCATTAATGAGAAATTGAACAGGTGTTCCTAATAATCCTTTAGGTGGGTGTATATGTCCGTTCGTCAGTCTGTCTATCTATCTATCCGTCCTTACATCCATCCGTCCGTCTGTTCGGCCGTCCGTCTATCCATCCATCCTTCCGTCCATTTATCCATCCATCCATTCATCGATCCATCCGTTCATTATAAAATAGTGAATGTAAAATACTGTAAAATATGAAACCGAAGGTATATGCATGATTTGCGACCTTTCAGGCTTGAGTTGGAAACATCAGCATTAAAATCCAACTACTGTAGAAATCACACTTCCAGACCAATCACTAACTCCATATCGTGAAGTTACAGAACATATCACTGTTATCAATTTATATCAGGAACAATTCCAAACTATTTATCATAATATAAAATGATTTAATTTGTTGTAAGCTGCAGTATGACTATCAGCATATGATCTCACCTGAGTTAATGTGTCTATGTGGAACAAGTCATACCCATTGGTTTAAATCTGTGTTGGAGATTCATGATTTGAAGCTCCACTGAAAATCTCCAGGGGAAGATTTTTGCCTCGTATGCGACGCTTCATATGTACTGCATGCGTGCGACAATACTAGAACGCTTCATTAGAATCAATGCAGCTCTGATGATTATAATGAGAGCGCTCTGATTGGTCAAGGCACCGCTGACGTCAGGGGTCCGCCGTAGGCAGTCTGGTTGGCTCTATGGAAGCGCTGTAGTTTGTTGCGTCGCGTCGATGGAGTGTTTGAACGCGCTCCGTTGTTCTCAGCAAACGCGCGTTATAACTCTTTCTAAAGGATTACAGCGTTTTACTGTGATTGAGGAATATTGTTCTGTCTCCGCTCATGAAACGGAACTCTTTAAGCAGACTTTAGGCTTGTTTACGGAGTTTCGGACGCGTTTGTTTGGATGTTTGTCGAGTCCAGAAGTAAATAACGCGGTTTGGAGACACAGTTGGCTCTTGAGCAGATGATAATGCGACTGGTGAAGATATCTGAACATAATATATGATTGCATCTTAGCCTGCCTCACCAAAAAGCTCTTTTAAATCAGTTTTGGGTTTATGTAATGACTCTGAAAGGAATGGAAACCTGGGATCTGTCCTAATCTCCTGTAAGTTTGTCTTTTGTTAACATATAACCTTTATGATTTACATTGACACGACTCTATCTATCTCTTTTAGTTTAATTAAAGGAATGAATGTGTTTTTTTCAGGTTACTGCTTGCCCTGCTCTTATCCTGTCAATTATGTTAAAAAGAAATTGATCTACAACTAGCTTGTGTGTGTTTGAGTGTTCAGTATTACTTTTTTTGTGTGCAAACTGGTCATCAGTATGGTCCAGGTTTTGCTGCAATATTGCAATGTCATTGCATTAGATGATAACATATCAATACAATAAAAATCATGTACTATTAAGAATATATAGCACAAGTACACTTGCACGATTGATAATACATCAAGTGCTAAAAATGAAGACATGAAGTCATTTTACATTCTACTACAATAGCAGAAGATGCTGATGTGATGAATTACACCTGGACACCTGTGTGAACTTGGAGATCTGACTTCATATATCTACTAAAGACAGGTTCAGATCATTTTATTATCTAATGCAATGGCATTCACACATTCATAAGTGACTTAAAGGCACAATATGTAAGATTTTGGAACTAAAATATCCAACTACTAGAACAGTGTTATTTATTTTGTTGACTTGTGTACTTGCATTATCCCACGTTTCCAACAATGTTTAAATTAGGGATGCATGATATATCACCATATCAATATCAGCCGATATATGTTCATTTTTAATATTATCGTAATCGTCCCGATAACAAAATTTGCCATGACATTTAAAAAAAAAAAAAAAAAAAAGGGACAGTAAATGCCACAATTAAGTTTTATATTATGTTTTTTTTGTTGTGCAAGATTAACGTTAAGTGGGAGGTAGTGTTTAATGTTTTGTTATGCTAGTTTTTTTTGTAGGCTTTTATCATGGTGACGAGTGGAGCATGAGCTTAGTTTGAGAACAGATATAGTGTATGTTAAATGTTTTATATTGCTGTCATCATTCAGCAAGTGCTATGCTAATGCTACCAAAGCATTGTGTAACCAATTAGCAAGGTAGCATTTATTGAATTAGCTAGTTAAAGCTAGCCAAGTTTCCACTACTAAAAATGAGAGATTACATTATATTTTTACAGGGATAGTTCACCCAAAAATGAAAACTACCCCATGATTTACTCCCCCTCAAGCCATCCTAGGTGTATGCATCCTTCGCTTCTTTCAGACGAATACAATCGGAGTTATATTAAAAATGTCCTGGCTCTTCCAAGCTTTATATGGGAGTGAATGGCTGTTTCTGTTTTATAGCCCATAAAAGTGCATCCATCCATCATAAAAGTGCTCCACACGGCTCCAGGGGGTTAATAAAGGCCTTCTGAAGCGAAGCCATGTGTTTGTGTAAGAAAAATATCCATATTTAAAACTTTACAAACTGTAATCTCTAACTATCGTGCGCACGTTCACGAGAGACTGGTAGTGATGGGTGGATCGGTTATGAACTATGAACATTTTCAACGTATCTTTAATATGACAAGGGAACAACGAACTGTCTCAGAGAGTGATACGTTCATTTTGTGTTGACCGCGCATGTGCAACGTCCAATAGGTTCTGTACAGGAAACAGAATTAATTAATTCACGTCTCGAGTCTTCGGTTCGACTGCGAGTCGTTCGTTCATCCCGTGACATCCCCATAGAGGCTATGCTGTCTGTACCGGAAAGAGTTGGTAGTGCTTTAAACTTTATCCGTATGATGGGGAAAATCACTTTGATCAAGCAAAGATACCTACAATAACAACATACAGTTACGTGACAAAAGAACAAACCACTCTAACCCGAGACTCGAGAGATGAACTCATCAATTCTGTATCCGGTACCGACTGCATAGCTCAGTTTATGGGGATTTTACGACTCAGATCGAGAGATGAGGTAAACTTCCTGCATAGCCTGAATGAAGACCCAGATAAGCAATGAATGAATCGTTTCTGTTTCTCATAATTTGGCTTGTCTTTGCATTGCATTTTTTTCTTATTCTAAATGTGATCAACGTCGTGTAAGTTGATGTGTTGGGGAATTTGGCTATATGTAACTTTTTAATTATATTCTGCTGAAATGAACGAAATGACTCGAAAAAAGATTTATTTTGATGAAGGAGATTCAAAGATCCGAGTCAGTACAATGATCCGAACTTCCCATTACTAGCGTGTGACGTGGGGCGCTCCGGTTAGAATATGCTAGTTCTCGCGAGAACCAAGTGTGTTGACATCGAAGGACATCCATTATTGATGGATGCACTTTTATGGACTTCAGGCATTCACTCCCATTATAAAGCTTCGAGGAAGAATGATTAGAAAAGGTTAAATGGTCCTGTAAAAAATAGTCACACCTGTATTGTTCGTGTTCAAAAATGAGCGCATTGGAAATGAATGGGAAGCGAATTTCATCTAGTGGAAACTTTTGGTACTGCGCCCAAACAAAATCTCACTGAAAGTAAATTTTTTGAGATCTCAAACTTAGATTTGGAATTGCTCTCTCACGTTAATTGGCCCTGTTTAGTATCTGGCATTAAAACATTTGGTTATCTCCCTCCCGCACGTCATCCCTGTCGTTCAGAAAGGATGCATTGTATTCACAGTGCTGCATGTGTTTTCCGTCCTTTGGGTTTCCCTTTTCAGAAAGCTCTCTCTTACTGCCTGCTTTTTAAATGGATGCGGTTCAACTGCGAACACAACCAGATTTGTTGGCGCGAGAAGGTATTTTGGACGCTGTGTTTACAGCACACACACAGGACAGTCTGAGGGGAAACCTGCTCGCCACTGTATCAAACGAGATCTTTCATGATCCTGGCACTTATTTTGGATGCTCGTAGGGGTGTTTCTTGCAAAGTTTTGCCCTGCGGTTTGAGACTATCTTCAGTTTCCAATGGAGTCTTGCAGGTCTCCACCTGTCATATAAGGACGCGGGTGATTTACTTCACAGAAAGCACTGACCATGGCTTCAGTGTGTATGTCTGGGCAAACTTCCAGTATCACAACTGTGCGTTTACCTGGGTTAATACAGTTGGGTCTTATCTTACTGTCATATGCATGTCGTGCGCTTTAAAACATCCAATGCAACATTTAATATCGGCCCATGTCATTCCTCTGCAACAATTTCCTGGCCATGGGGGCTGAAATTCAAGCATACCATGAAACGTAGACTCTGCTGTCTGTCCAATGTGTTTGAACCTGTTCTTTTCAATCAGACTGTGCCTTTGAAATTCACTTTGTTCACAAAGCCATTCTTCCTGATATTCCCCTAGTGTTAGTAATCGAGAGCCGGTTGGCTGTCTGAACGGGTGCTTTTAAAAAAAAAAAAAAAAAGCTGCAACCAAACCTCAATGTTCTGGAACTATGAATCCCATTTAGTTTCTTCATAGAGAGAATTATTTTTAGCAATAACATTACAGATGGACATATGTTCTTAATCTGTAGAAGCTACATGTCAGTTTCCTGCAAAAAAAAGAAAGAAAAAAAAAGATTTACACTATTAATAGAATAATTATTTAATCTTTTAATTGTTTAATAATAGGCATATATAAATAATGCATGTTCAAATTTTCCTATCAGTTTATTTTTTGCTTTTAAAATCAAAGTTTGTAAAGTTGTGGTTCATGAAGTTTGTTGGTTTGGTTAAGACTTTTTTATATCTGCAAGAGGAAAATAAATGAGCAAAATACTTTCAGAATCAAGGCTGTCAAAAAGATTCATGAACAAACGACACATGAGTTGGTTTGAATCATTCTAATGATTCACTCTTGAACACATGAGTTGGTTTGAATCATTCTAATGATTCACTCTTGAACACATGAGTTGGTTTGAATCATTCTATGGATTCACTCTTGAACACATGAGTTGTTGGCTTGCATCATTCTAATGATTCACTCTTGAACACATGAGTTGGCTTGAATCATTCTAATGATTCACTCTTGAACACATGAGTTGTTGGTTTGAATCAATTTAATGATTCACTCTTGAACACATGAGTTGGCTTGAATCATTCTAATGATTCACTCTTGAACACATGAGTTGGCTTGAATCATTCTAATGATTCACTCTTGAACACATGAGTTGGCTTGAATCATTCTAATGATTCACTCTTGAACACATGAGTTGGCTTGAATCATTCTAATGATTCACTCTTGAACACATGAGTTGGCTTGAATCATTCTAATGATTCACTCTTGAACACATGAGTTGGCTTGAATCATTCTAATGATTCACTCTTGAACACATGAGTTGGTTTGAATCATTCTATGGATTCACTCTTGAACACATGAGTTGGCTTGAATCATTCTAATGATTCACTCTTGAACACATGAGTTGGCTTGAATCATTCTAATGATTCACTCTTGAACACATGAGTTGGCTTGAATCATTCTAATGATTCACTCTTGAACACATGAGTTGGCTTGAATCATTCTAATGATTCACTCTTGAACACATGAGTTGTTGGCTTGCATCATTCTAATGATTCACTCTTGAACACATGAGTTGGCTTGAATCATTCTAATGATTCACTCTTGAACATGAGTTGGCTTGAATCATTCTAATGATTCACTCTTGAACACATGAGTTGTTGGTTTGAATCAATTTAATGATTCACTCTTAAACACATGAGTTGGCTTGCATCATTCTAATGATTCACTCTTGAACACATGAGTTGGCTTGAATCATTCTAATGATTCACTCTTGAACACATGAGTTGTTGGTTTGAATCAATTTAATGATTCACTCTTGAACACATGAGTTGGCTTGAATCATTCTAATGATTCACTCTTGAACACATGAGTTGGCTTGAATCATTCTAATGATTCACTCTTGAACACATGAGTTGGTTTGAATCATTCTAATGATTCACTCTTGAACACATGAGTTGGTTTGAATCATTCTAATGATTCACTCTTGAACACATGAGTTGGTTTGAATCATTCTATGGATTCACTCTTGAACACATGAGTTGGCTTGAATCATTCTAATGATTCACTCTTGAACACATGAGTTGGCTTGCATCATTCTAATGATTCACTCTTGAACACATGAGTTGGCTTGAATCATTCTAATGATTCACTCTTGAACACATGAGTTGTTGGTTTGAATCAATTTAATGATTCACTCTTGAACACATGAGTTGGCTTGAATCATTCTAATGATTCACTCTTGAACACATGAGTTGGCTTGAATCATTCTAATGATTCACTCTTGAACACATGAGTTGTTGGCTTGCATCATTCTAATGATTCACTCTTGAACACATGAGTTGTTGGCTTGCATCATTCTAATGATTCACTCTTGAACACATGAGTTGGCTTGAATCATTCTAATGATTCACTCTTGAACATGAGTTGGCTTGAATCATTCTAATGATTCACTCTTGAACACATGAGTTGTTGGTTTGAATCAATTTAATGATTCACTCTTAAACACATGAGTTGGCTTGCATCATTCTAATGATTCACTCTTGAACACATGAGTTGGCTTGAATCATTCTAATGATTCACTCTTGAACACATGAGTTGTTGGTTTGAATCAATTTAATGATTCACTCTTAAACACATGAGTTGGCTTGCATCATTCTAATGATTCACTCTTGAACACATGAGTTGGCTTGAATCATTCTAATGATTCACTCTTGAACACATGAGTTGGCTTGAATCATTCTAATGATTCACTCTTGAACACATGAGTTATTGGTTTGAATCAATTTAATGATTCACTCTTGAACACATGAGTTGGTTTGAGTCATTCTAATGATTCACTCATTATGTGAATAATTAAGAAACTGCAACAATGATGAGTTAATAACATTAAAATCTACTTTTGGAATCAGAATCTGATTTGTTATATTTCTTATGTTTCCACCAGGGCTATTATAGTTAAAAGCTTAAAACCATAAAATAAATAATTTTTGTTTATTAAAAATAAAATAAATTTGAACTAAAATAAAGTTAAATGAAAAATAACTTATTTTATTTCAAGGCAACATTTCTCATTTTCATTTAGATTAATATGATGTGATTAAATATGAAATAAATAATAATAAAATAAAAATGAATACCTATATGGACACATTAAAAAATAATAAAAATGACAAAAACAACATTAAAAATGAAAATAATTTAATAATATGTAATCAATGCTCTGATTTTTCAGTCAATGTATTTGTTTTAATATCCAAGTGATTCAACTTGGAGTTTGTTGGTTTTGGTTAACTTTTTAATGATTCAGTCTCGAACACATTGGTTTGAATCAATCTAATGATTCACTCATTAAAAAAAACTAAAACCATAAGAGATGTTAGTTGAAGAATTTTTATTTTACTAAAATAAAGTAAAATTAAAAAACTAAATTACTTCAAAGGAACATTTCTCGTTTTCGTTTAGTTTAATTTGATGTGCTAAAATAGGAAATAAGTAATAAAGTGAAAATGAATAACTATATAGACAAAAAAAAATAAATTCAAAGTAACTATAATAGTATCTCAGTGATACTAAAATAACGCTGTTTTCCACACATTCAATCACTTCAGCCTCATCTAAGGGGTAGTTAGTTAGTTATCAGTGTGTGTAACTGTTATCAGAAGCCATTTCTGTGCACGAGTGACCGTGATTGTGTGTTTATTTGCAGATTGAGTCCTGATCAGCGTGTGGTCCACGGGCAGGAAGGATCATGGCCCTGAGCGAGGGCTTCACCGACCTCCGGCTCAGATCCTCCACAGGTTTCCCTGCCACAAGTGCTAATGAAGCCCCGGGCGAGGACCAGGGAGTGTCGGCGTCCCCACAGCCTGACGAGCAGACCCAGCTGACGCGGGCGAGCCAGAACGGCGGGCTCAAAACCAACGGAACCGCGCGTCCATCTTCGCCAAGCTCTTCTTCCTCGTCCTCATCGCATGTGGCAGATTCTCAGAGGTTAGCCGTTCTGTTGCCCAACGCCCTGCCGCCGGCCTGTTGCGTTTACTGCTCTCCACGGCAGCCCGTCTGCTGTAACGGGAACCAGCAGGATTGCACCCTCTTCCAGAGCGCCGTGCCGCCCGCGGCGCTTCACATGGGCTCCTGCGTGCGCTGTTTCTGCATGCAGCATCACTGGCAAGAGCATCTGCAGAACCAGCCCAACATGGCCACACTGAGGTGAGCATCTCTTCTGCATTTGGGGAAAATGACTTGTTACACAAAAACCAGGGGCCTCATTTATAACCATTGCGTATGCACAAAACAGGCCCTGGAAGAGGCGAACGCCACTTCCTACACATAAGTTGTGATTTATAAAAACAAACTTGATGGGAAAGTTTGCCCACCTGTACACAAACTCTGACCCATGAGTATAAACATTTTGGACACAGAGCAGTTTGGCGACACTGATGGCGAGCTGACAGCAGATGAAGGAAAAGCACTTTAAACTCATTTAGTCCTAATCATAAATACAGTGCATGTTCACAATAACAGTTTGATTGAGAATGATTTAAACTCTGTTTTACATCTGATATACACTTTTAGATTAGGTAGCGGCTATTTGCACTGTGCAAATAGCAACAGATGCTATTGACACCAAGTGAAAATAACATTTTCTTAGCAATAGATGATATTTACACTGTGCAAATAGCTGTAGATGCTATTTACTAAGTGAAAATACACCAGGTAAAAGTAGTTCTTTGCAATATGTGTAAATAGTAATTAGATGCTATTTATACTTTTTTTTTGACAGATACGTACTGTTTGCACCTCAGTATTGTTGTACATTAACAGGATGCAATAATAACAGTGTGTAAATTATATATTTATTAAAATTATTAAATGGATGCCGCCTTAATGGGACAATAAAAGCCCTCCCTACACCTTCCCATAACCCTACCCAATAAATGCTTTTATTATTATTAAACATTTCGTTAGGCACTTTATTTCCATTTTCAGAACATTTTCTTAATTTTTTTTGAAAGTAAATGCCTTTCTGATGTGATATGTGAAAAGGGAGAAGAGCGAGTTCGGCAAAAGGCAGATTCGAACCCGGGTCGATCGCGTCAAAACCTGGATCTTTAAGATCTTGTTTTTCCCAACCAGGCATTGTTAGGCGGAGCTAGTGCGAATAGCATTTTCCAACAAGGCACGCAATTTGCACTTGGTGTAAATAGACACTCCGTTTAGATTAAATATGCCATTCTCATTAATGGAGTTAAGCGCTTAAATTACATGAAATCATTATCCAGAAGTTACAAACAAGATGTGCTGCTTTTGAGCACTTTTCCTGTGGCATGCTGTGTTTTAACTAGTGAGGATTGCTTGGCGTATGATAATAGCAGAACTCATGGTCTGAGAAAATATTTTCGTGCGAATAATGATCAATAATGCACAATAAGGCCTATCTGTTTCCATTAAAAATATAAAGCAATTAAAAATACCAGTGGAAAAGATTGAGATGATTTGATTTATTTATTCAAAAACAAGTCAAGTATAGGCTACTGATTTTTAGAAATGTAATGTGACGGCTCATCCGTATCTCATATTTTCCTAATGTCTTGTACCGTTAAACATGGTATCATGTGGGTGAATATGCATATGCAAATGATATGATAATGAGGATATGCGTAGTAAAACGAGGCGTTATAAGCTCCATATATGGTTATTTCGGGATGGAAATGCCATGTACGCACAATCCTCCGCTGACTGGGTTTTATAAAGGGAACTTTGCGCAGGTTCTGGCGTAAATCTAGCTTTTGTGCGTTCGCACATTTTTGGGATGAAATAGTTTTATAAAAAGTTTTATAAATGAGGCCCCAGATCATTGGTGTTCATGTTCTCTTACATGTGTATGGCAACAATCATAATGTCAAAATTACAACTTTATTAATCGCAGCAAAACACATCATTGCTACATTGAAGGAGTACTTCACCCAAAAATGAAAATTATCCCATGATTTACAATCCTAGGTGTATATCTTCTTTCAGCCAAACACAGAGTTATATTAGAAATATCCTGGCTCTTCCCAGCTTTATAATGGGAGTGAATAGAGTTTTTGAAGCTCCAAAAAGTGCATCCATCCATCATAAAAGTAATCCATACGACAGTTTAAATTCTTAAATTGCAAAATATTGAAGAGCTAAGCACTTCAGGCAGCATGTAAACATTTTACTAATTGTAAACTTGCAATTGCACTACGGTTCAAAAGTTTGGGGTCAGTAAGATTTATTCCTGTGATCAAAGCTGAATTTATCATCATTACTCCAGTCTTCAGTGTCACATGATGCTTCACAAATCATTCTGATTTGATGCTCAAGACACATTTCTCATTATTATAAATGTTGAAAACAGTCTTTAATGAATTATTTGACTTTTGTAACATTATAAATGTCTTTATTGTCGCTTTTTGATCAATTTAATGCATCCTTGCTGAATAAAAGTATTAATTCTTTAAACTCCAAACCTTTGAACTGTAGTGTAAAGGCATGTGGAAGTAGGATTCAGGACAAACAATGATCTTATTTATAGCTGTATTGGTCTGGACTTTGAGGCAGGTTGTTTTAGATAGAGATGAAGAGGAACCATATGGGTTCTTTACACTGTAAATCAACATCTTTTATGCAGACAGGAGCATGTCGAGCATCTGTTTGATCTGTTTCTGCTGGATTAAGTTGACGATAATTGACAATGATGTGGCCCATCACCTCCATGATTCTCCATCATCCTTTTGAACTTACCTGATTTGAAATCCGCTTGTGTCCACATGCACGTTCATGCATCTGAGATTTCATGAATCTGGGCAGCCTTATTACTGCTTTCTTTTTTTGAGCAGTGGGTGGTTGAGCAGCTCATTGTGCTGTCATAATGTTTGACTTTTCTTCACTGTCATCTGGAAGCAAATGAGAAGATCTGAAGAGGTTGAAAGCATTCTGAACTTCATCATTTATCCTCACGTGGAGCCCAGGATGGAAACGGTTCAATGAATCAATTTAAAATTTCAATGACTCTCCGCCGAAAGCGCCAACAGTGGCACCCTGACCGGTCAGCGGCTATGCAGCCCCATACACAACAAACTGAGATGCACTGTGTATTCTGACACCTTTCTATCAGAACCAGCATTAACTTCTTGAGCAATTTGAGCTCCAGTAGCTCGTCTGTTTGATCGGACCACACGGGCCAGCCTTCGCTCCCCACGTGCATCAATGAGCCTTGGCCGCCCATGACCCTGTCTCCGGTTCTCCACTGTTCCTTCCTTGGAGCACTTTTGATAGATCCTGACCACTGCAGACCGGGAACACCCCACAAGAGCTGCAGTTTTGGAGATGCTCTGACCCAGTCGTCTAGCCATCACAATATGGCCCTTGTCAAACTCTCTCAAATCCTTACGCTTGCCCATTTTTCCTGCTTCTAACACATCAACTTTGCGCACAAAATGTTCACTTACTGCCTAATATATCCCACCCACTAACAGGAGCCGTGATGAAGAGATAATCAGTGTTATTCACTTCACCTGTCATAATGTTATGCCTGATCGGTGTGTGTATATATATATTTCATTCATTTATTTAGTCTAGTTTAGAATTTGCTTGCATTCAATGATTAGATGAAATGCAGACGTCAGACTCAGAATTCAAGTTTAGAAGAGAGACATGAGCTAAACAGTTGTTGTTCCTGATAACATGTAAAGGCTTCTCAAAAGGACACCCTGAAATTGAGAACACAAAGATCATTTTCAGGCTAGCTGGCTGGTTGGGGCTTGCAGCTGTCGCACACACACACGCACACGCGCACACACACACACACACACACACAAAGCTCTGTATGTTTCGTGAATATCTTCCAGGCCTGGCTCTCCTGCAACAAAGAAATGGAAGCTTCATGTGTTTCTTTCAACATTGGGATAAATTGATCAAAGTTTCTGTTTCTGACGTTGATTAAACATCTTCCTGAAAAGGATCTGAACTAGCGATGCATCTGTTGATGTACGCAGTCTTAACCAGGCACGACAAGACAAGTTCCCTCCGTTAAGCACTGTTTCTGTCCCAAGTGAAAGTGGTAATTCTGACTAAATCAGAACATATTTGGTGTTTAATTAAGAGGAGAGGGGAGCAGAAACGAACTGATGAACAAAATGTAATTTGCACATCCAAATCTCACACTCACCGTGTTGCACCTGGTTAGGGCAGGGTTCTGCTCGGGTAAATGAAGCGTGTCAGGAAGGGTTAAACATGTGACATGACCCCAGATGGCTACATGTCAGCTCCCTCTTTTTCAGTCAACAAAAACAATCAATCATTCCTCAGGTGGAAGATCAGCCGCTGTCAGTCTCTGCTGCAAATTCTGGCACAACATATTTCGTCCAAACCATTTTGGTTACAGACATTTTTTTTTTTTACAAATTTATCAGCTAGAGATGTTAATAACGCTGATGCTGATAATCTTAGCATGCTCAAATAATGATTATTAATCAGTCTGTGTGCTATAAATGTGTCTGTTACTAGAACGTCTAATTATGACTGCATGTAGCCCTAGGCTACACCTTTTCTTTAGGTGTTTTTGGAAGTTGAGTTTTGCGTAAGTGCTTTATTAATGCTGTCATTTATTTTCTGAATGTGTCACAGCGCTGGAAAGATTGATACGCAAACACTACAAGCGTTTAATCCCTGACCGGCCTCTCTTTAGCTCCAAACAGAAACACATGCATCCGAGCGGAACCAGGGTTTCCAAACCCCCTCGGAGCTCGTGATCTACCGCCAGTCCACTTACTTTTGGCAGCTCAATTGCATTTCAGCACTGGCCAAAGGATTTTTTTTTTTTTAGCTACATGGTGCCATAAGTAGTTTTATTCCATTATTCAGTCTATGCATAAATGTCAAAGTTTTGGGTCTGCTTTTGGAGATATTAAAGCTACTTTTAAGAGGTTCTGTTCAATGTTAGAGCTTTTGAGATCTTTGAATGTTGTTCTGCATGTAATGCGAGGTCAAGCAGTGCATGTGTGTCTGAGCTGCACGCTAGCATGAATAAGCATGAGTGTAACGTTTTTCCTGGATAAGTTGGTCCGGGGTGCGTGAGGAACCCGTAGAGCCGGTGAAGATGCCCAGTGAAGATCAAAGCCCACCTGATCCCATAAACCATGATCAAAGACGCAGAGCAAGCAGGACCCAGTCATAACCTCAAATTAGGCCGATGTCTAGCTTGCTTATTCTCGTTTACTAAACAGATTGAAGCCTGTGGAAGGGTGAGGGAACAGCTGGAATGTATTAAGTCGATCTGGGAGCGTCTCGTATTTGATGCTAACGCTACAGGTGCAGTTATTATTGTCCCGATCAAAGAGAAGATCCTTGCAGCAATTGCACTAGAATATTTTTAGTCCACTTTTAATAAATCGTGGCTTTGTTCAAAAATGTTTCATCGGGAACCGTCACAGCACGTACTGTTTTCATCCTCAATGGACAGTCATGCACCACTTACAGAATCATTAGTATTAAGGCCCCGATATACTTAAAGCAAAATCGGAATTTCGAACAAATCAGGCCAAAACGAAGTTCATTTGGAGTTTGTTTTAAGGAGTTCGAAACAGCTTGCCAAGCACAGGTCAGATGTCTGTGAGAAAAACATGAACTCACTGGAGATCTGCTTTATGTTAGAAAATGAAGTTGTAATTCTAATTTAAAGAGACATCGACGCTGTTTTTCGTGTTTAATTCTGTAAATGCCTGTTCACACTAAGGATGATAACTATAACAATAAAGATATGGCTCTACAAATCGCTCTAAATGTAAAAGAATAGCAGAGTTCACACCACAACTATCAATACCGGCACAGAGAAACAAAATCACTTTCAGAACGATTTGTTTGCTTGTTTGTAAGGCTGTAAAATTTGGCCAAAAATGTTGTCATTTATATATCAAATTAATAATAATTGTTATAAGTTTTATTATTATTATTATTATTATTATTACATACAACTACTACTTATTTATTTAGCACTTTATACAGATTGTTTCAAAACAGCTTCCCATTAAAACTACTAAATATAAATATTAACTCTTTCTGTTTAAAAGCAGAGGGTTCTTTTTATATATATATATATATATATATATATATATTGAGATATTATATCTCATTTATTGCATGTGCACAAAATATTCTGAGGGCCATTAAACTTTAATGAAAATGATCAAAAATGCTGGTGCTGGCTGACAACTTAAAAAAAAAACGCTGGTGGGGAAAGAGTTAAAAAACATAAGAAATATTAAGAAAAAATAAGAATTTTATTTTACAGTAAAATTGTGATGCTAATAATTATGGCAGTATTTATTTTCAAGCTTTTATTTTGTCGAGAAAAGCAGGGAGCTTCTCTTTTGTCAAGCGCTTCTCATTACAAATTTGGGAAGGTGGTTTGCCCATGTTGCAGTTTCATATGCATGTTTTAAGTGTCCCAAAGTCAGAGCAGATGCAAAGATAAGTTTGTCTGCGGCAACATTTATTGTGAACCGAGAGGCTGAACTCACCGGATTGTGAGCTGCTTGCGTGTAAAAGAACACAGTGCCGCGCTTCACTCTGAAACACGCAGCGCATATGCGTATTTAATTAAACTGCAGCCTTTGCCATTATTCAATTGCACCAAACCATATCAAGATTTCGGTTTCATTTCAATTAAATGTACAGCTCTAAGCTCCAGTAGGGGATTTTCCATAGAAGTCCGTCTATCTGTCTTGGCATCTCTCAAACTCTCTCCATCTCACCTGTCTCTGCAAATTCCCTGCCTTCTCCTTTCATTTCCCTTCTTCCTGGTTGTGTTTTCCTGTCTCATTCACACTCAAAACCTTCCTTCTACCTCTATCGCACACCCTCTAAGTAGAGCTTGTGACGTTGTTGTGTTTTTTTTCTAGTGTTGTGTCTAAGGCTCATGGGAAATACACCAGTGTGTCTGGCTTTGCGTCTGGGGTCGTGAACTTCTTGCCTAGATCCTGTGGCCTAAAAAAGAACCTGAATTTAGTGGGAGACTCAACTCAAGCCCGACCTTTGAAATCTCAATCAAGCTTTGGTAAAAGTGATATTTCGCAGGATTGCCTGTCTGTAAAACGGCTGAATCTGGATGTTGTACGCAAACAAAGAGCTCTGCCTGTGGTGTGAGGCTCGCTAAATGAGTCTGGCCCGTGTCTAGACATGCTTGATATCAAAGCAGCGTCTATGTTGCTATTCACACACTCTAAGAGTTGAATGAAATGATTCTTGAGGCTTTAAAGAGGACCCATTATGCTCTTTTTTTCCAAGTCTTAATGTTGCTTTCTGGCTCTACTAGAGCAGGTTTTCCTGCTTGAATGTTGATTATTTCCCCATATTCTCCATTGTTGCGACCCCTCTCTTTCCAGTCTGTCAGTAACACTCTGTTTAGTTCCTGTCTCTATGAAGCCCCTCCTTCTGAAAAGCACAATGTGCTCTGATTGGTCGGCTGGAGCAGTGTGTTGTGATTGGTCAAGTGCTTCGAGCGTATTTGGGAAATGTCCCACCCCTTACCATAACCGCCAGTTTCAAAAATACAGTCAAGTGCAAAATGCACAGCGCAAATCTGTCATATAGGCTATATAAAATTATAATGAGAACATTATAATTGTGTGCTTGGGGCATGGATTTAATGGTGATACTTTTGTTTTTGTAATTGGGCTCTCAAAAATCATATAAAAATGGATTTAGATTTATCAGCCAATATATTGATTATTGGCTTTCAAATATAAAGAATTATCGGTTATTGGTATCGGCCAAAATGTTTGTATCGGTGCATCCCTAGTATTAAAGCCACAATATGTAATTTTCCGCTGCTAGAGGTTCACACTGCAGTGAGCTAGATTGATATTAGTCATGGTACTCGCGGTAAATCAAGAACACCAGATTAAAACAATAAGACTAACTGTGTTGAGCTGGAGAACAATGATTTTTTTTTTTTTGTCCATGAATGATCCAAACAGTTGCTCACCGGTCTAATAAAACACACAATATATTAAAATGTCTTTGGTGTTTCCATGGTTACTACAAAATAAAACCGGAAACCGAGGGTAACGCGGGTATGATGTCATTGACAGGCGACGCACAGACACGGTCCGTGTCCTGGTTAAAATTGCTTATTTCTCCGGATTTAAACATTCTTGGAAACATTTGGGATAATGCAAGCACTAAAGAATTATTATAGTGATCAAAAAGTGGAATCAGAATCGATAAATTCCTTTTGATTCATATATTTATGTATTCATATTCAACTACTGATCACACTAAACAGAGTTTAACGTTTACATGAACAGACATTTATTAGAGGTGCTAAATAATCTTTAATCTTTTACACTCGAGTTTAGTACATTATTTGGGAATTTATGCCACAGCATTTTTTGATGCATTTTGCCCACTTTACGTTAAACACTTTAAAGTGCAGAGAAACGTTAATCAGGTTAAAAACCTCCCGACTTCTCGCAGGAATCACGATGCGTCATATTATTCAAAGCGTGTTTTATTCTGCATTGCATAGTTTGGCGCTTAAGCTGTCGAATACTTGCAGTAGGAGGCCAGTAGATAATGAAGATGTTTCTTGGACAGCTTGTAACTGTTTGCCACAGTGTTGAAATCCGGCCTCCCTGCCTGGAGTCCATATATCCACATACGTCAAAGCAAAGAATGTGGAGATATCAGGCGCTGACCTCCAGACCTCGCAGCGCTCGTGGATTGAGCCTTCTCCGTTTCTGCACACGTGTGCACATCATTCACATGTGTGCGTTCTCAGCTGTTGCTATGATTGTAGTTACAGTAATGCCAAATAAAAGCTGTGAACATTTTACATTTCAGCCTGGAGATGATTCTGATTTGCAGTGTTTTATATACTAGAGTCAATTTTAAAATAACTGTTTTCTATGTGAATATATTGTAAGTATTCCTATGATCCACAAAAGATTATTGTTACTACACTGTCACTTTTGATCAATTTAATGCATCCTTGCTGAATAAGTGTTCATTTCTTACTGACACAAACTTTTTGAATGGTAGTGTATAGATGGCTTACATAATTATATCTTGATAGTTTTTATTATTCGGCAATATTCAGTACATATCGAAATATTTCAGTACTTTTTCTTGGATTTCTCTGCTCTTCTCTTTTTTATTTCAAAGAAATGAATGTACTATATTTTAGTTTGATGTTTTTTATTTAATATTTTGTATTTTAGGCGATTTTATGGTACTAAATTATATTTATGCAGTAGTTATCCATTTATTTACTTTTTGAGCATAAATCTTGAAAGTTTGTTCACTCTGCAGATTATTGCTGAAGTGAAAAAAGTTTAAAGTGAAATTTTTAAAAGTTATTCAATCTTACATTTATTGATATGAGAAATGCACGATTTTAAATTTTAAATTTTTATATGAAATATACATTTTCCAAAACAAGTTTTACTCTAAAACTGAGAAAATCTAAATCTAAACATGCTTTGTTCCATATTTGATGTTGATATCTCAAAAAATGAGCTTTCAGTCAGGTTTTGTTTGTGTGCAGTACCAAACGCTTCCACTAGATGAAATTTGCTTCCCATTAATTTCCAATGCGCTCATTTTTGACCGTGAACAATGCAAGTGTGACTACTTTTTAGGGCTGAACTGTTTTGGAAAATAATCTTTTTTTTTTTTATTATTATTTTTTTATAAGCTCTTTATCTTCTGTATTATTCAACAAAGACGAGCAATAAATCATTGTATAGTAATGGTGGGAATCTTTAGGCACCTCACGATCCGATTCCGATTCTGGGAGGCACGATCCGATTCCAAAACAATTCTTGAACTTATAAGAACTTATAAGTACATTTTAAAATAATTACACATTAAAAAATGTAATTAAAACAATTGCATGTTAAGAATTTTTAATTTTAAAAACATATTACAAGCTTTTGGTATTTAAGAGTGTCTGAACGTTTTCCATTCAGAGCTGTGGGTGATTTTTCTCTTTTTCAGCTTTACTGTTGCTTGATTATTAATGATGACAGCGGGAGATCTGCACTCACACTAATGCACAGATCGCTTTTGAAATATATAAGATGTGGTTTGTCCTGTCTGTTTAATAACTTGAGATATTACTGACTGTGTTTACATACATTTTGCGTCATAAAAGCATTTTGAGACGCGCACAGACGCATGCACGAGCACTCTTAACAAAGCGCGGCGCGAGCATTTGAAACTGACCTTCTGTCAGTGACTTAACTATTCTTAATATATAAGCACTGCATTCCAAACGACACAAATGATGCGTTCGTAGAGCATCTGTAAGGAAAATACCGGTGGGTAAGCGTAACATCAAGCAAAGTGCACGTTCTCACAGCGCATATCCTGTGCAATGAAACCCGTCAATGTCATTGTAATTCGCTTCAACCTTTCCAAACGTTATGAAAGATTATTTTATGGTTCGAGTGGTGTGTGTGTGAGAGAGAGAGAGAGGAAATGGAAGCAAGCAGAATACGGGTGTTTCTAAAACACACGCAGCGCCATTGCGCACCTGCAGTTAAAATCTACGCTCAGAATTGATCCAGAATCATTGGAGAGAGGATCTTTTCTCCCACCTCTATTGTACAGTATGACCAACACAATATTAGATCGATTAAACACAAATTGTTCTTTCCTTTAGGCCAGGCCTGTAGGCGTAACGTGCCAAGTTGATGCTTCTTCTGCAGACTGCTTTACTCTCGCGTGTCACGTGACCAGAGTGTAATCGCAGCCGATATTATCGCAAATGCAATTAATTGTTCAGCCCTGCTACTTTTTATTACAGGACCATTTTACCTTTTCGAATCATGTCCATGATTTTTTTTTTTTTTTTGTGTTCACATAGCAAGTGCCAAAACCTTTACCAATACCATTCTGATTCTTATTTCTCACAATTGCAAGTTTATATCTCACAATTCTGACATGCTTTGTTCCAAATTTGAGGTTAATATCTCCAAAAATGAGCTTCCAATGCGATAATTTTTTTGACCATGAACAATACAAGTGTTTTTTTAACCTTTAGAATCATGTCCATGATTTTTTTTGTGTGCATGTCCACACAGCAAGTGCCAAAACCTTTGCCAAGTTTCATATTCCGACGAAGAAAAAAAAACGTAGAAAAAGCATTTTTCTGTCAAAAGTGACCGAGGAGCACCAGAGGGTTAGCAGCTGAGGAGGTCCGGCAGTAGATCATCGAGTGTGCATGTACTCGACTGAACTTGAATGTTTTGTGTTGTTTTCTCTTCCAAGCCTCCTCCACACAATTTTCCATCCTCATTTGCCCTCTGACCCTCACTCCCTCAGCTTCCATTCCACCCCGTCACCACACTGTTGTTTGACCCACGGTCCCGTATTTTCTTTAGTAATTAACCTCTGTTAACATTTGTAAGTTCATACAATAACGTTTCTGCACGAAATGAGTGATGCGGAACATCAGGCTGTTATGGTTGTGCCTGGATATACTGCACTCTGGCTAACCAGAGAACAAAAGTTGCACACATCCAAATATGAAATCACACAGGGGGAAACTCCCAAATAACTGTTGCACTCCAGTGGAATAATCCGTCCCGATATCTCATTAACGTTATTCCATTTTGGACCGTCTCTCATTCCCGCCCTTGAATTCCACAGTCCGTGGCCCAAACATGGAGCGTTCGCTGATAGCGCACTTTATAAATCATTGGATTGTTTTTTTCCCCCTCTCGTCCTCGCTACACAGGAAGCGGAGGAAATCTGTTCCTCGTTATTTACCCGTGGGTTCGGTTATTTGATTATCGGCGGTCTGCATGCACTTCTCTCTGATTGCACGGAGAAGGACACGCACCTCTCTGTTTTTAAAGCCTAATGGGACTCACCTTGAGCCGAATATGCAGATGCTTCAGAGTCTGAGTGGTTGCAACATCTGGTTGTTGTATTAACGTGTCCGTTGAACTTTCAAAGGGATTTACGGCTGCTCTAGAAGTCGCCCTGTGGTGAAAAATTCTTGCCAATGGCTTTTGTTCATATGTGCCTCCCAGTGCCATAGCAACCACTAATTATAGCATTCCATGGATTCCCTTTTAAGACGACGAGGAAGAAAATTACAGCCACCTCTTGGCCCTGTGACCCTGCTGCTCCCATCACTGTGTAATATAGGAATATTGGTCGCCTTCAAAGATGGCCTGCCTTATGATTTGTTATTAGTGATGCTTATTACGGTTGCTCATATTTAGAGTATTCATCAGCATGCAACTCTCAATGCACCTGTGTGTACAGGCCATTATATGATCTATATATGTATGAAGGTTGGTGAACAGCTGTGCATTGAGTGCATGATGCAGTTTTGGTGTGAGAGCCTCTAATATGAACATCCATGATGGTTTTGATTTTTTTTTAAAAAGCGGCAAGAAGAAACTTGGAGACAGCTGTGATTTCCCCACAGGAATGTGTGTTTGAACGGAGAGATCTAGGCCTCGTACAGTGTGCGGTTGGTTAAAAATACACCGTCATGAAAAAACATGTCTCTCCACGCAGGTCGTTTTAATCCCCTGTTTGGCTCTTAAATCTAATTGATTTATGCTTTTTGCTTTTGTCTTTCAGCCCTCCGAGGCCTTTTCGGTTTCCCAAAAGGTAAGCTCACTTTTTTAGTTTATTAGCTTTGTATAATTTAGTACATTTTCTATTTGATAAATAAAGTTATTTAGTATTATTTTAAATAGTCTTTTAAACTTTATTTTATTGCTTAATTGTTTTGCATGAATTTAAATGGTGACGTATGGAAGCTTGTTTCCGCCACAGAATAAAAAATAAAAAAGATAATTGCGACTTTTTATCTCACAATTGTGAGTTATATCAGAAATAGTCAGAATTGTGAGATAAGCTCACAGTTGCGAGAAAGTCAGAACTCACAATTGCAAAAAATAGACATTTTGCTTGAGAGTTTATATTCCGCAATTCTGACTTTATAACTCACAATTGAGAAAAAAGTCAGAATTGCAACAAACTTTTAAAAAATATTTTGCGAGTTAATTTCTTGCAAATCTGACTTTATATCTCACAATTCTGACTTTCTCGCAACCGAGTTTATTTCTCGCAATTCTGACTTTATTTCTCGCAATTGCGAGTTTTTATCTCACAACTCTGACTTTATAACTCGCAATTGTGACGAAAAAAGTCAGAATTTTGAGATGGCGCAATTTTCTTTTAAATTTTTTTATTCCATGGCAGAAACAAGCTTCCATAGTAATGTGCGTTAAATGCGTGACGAATTCATCTTATTTGCAGTTATGCGGAGCTCATTGCTGATTGGCCGGTGGTGGTGTTGGGGGTGTGCACCGTTCTCATTGTGGTTTGTGCCCTGGTTGGTATTCTCGTGCCTGACTTGCCTGACTTCTCAAATCCACTGCAGGTGAGCACGAGGAACATTTCTTTGAAGGGATGTACTGTGTCCAACATTTGAAACAGACGTTTAATTCTGCATTTACATTACATTATTGGGAAGTGTCCCAAATTCAAACAATAAATGCCGTTTTGACACTCTTTAATACGGCATGACATCACTGTAGCGTAGTTCAAGCGATCATCTCCTCCTCTTTAATACCAGTTATAATGAAATAAACATTAATGAACATCAGAAGGCATGTTGAAAAATACAGTACAGCTTACCGAGATGAATCCTGTCTCATGTAATCACTCGATCAGTGTTTCATCCGGGGAAAGACATCATTAAAACAGCTTGTATGCCTCAAAGATGGCCATAAACTCATTAGTTAGCTAGAAAAAATATATAAATATTTGCTAAATAAATGCATTGTATTACATATTCATTATATTTTTACTTAGCCTGTTAGTGATGTCTTCATTATTTAATGTATGTTTGAATAAATCTGTCATCAAAAAAAAATATTTTTAACATTTAACAAACTGGAGTAGATTATTTTATTTTAAAAAAGTTGTCCAAATTGAAATGTTTGTCCAAACTCTGTTTTAGCTATTTGAGTTAAGTTTGATAGATTAATTATTAATTTATTTATGTTCAGCCAAGTGCATTTCCATTTGGTAATTTTCATTTCAGTGCATCCCGAATTTTTGGTGTTTATAGGATATAGACAATTTTCAAAAACGTACCATGCTGCAATGCTTCTTTACAATATTCTATATTCCGTTTTTCTTTTTCCATTGTTCATGAATTCTATAGTAATTCAAATTAATTGACGTTCCTGGTCTTACTGTGATAAAACCCTACATGGATCAAATCCTGATGGAAAAATGTCCTGCTTTAAATGTCTACATTAGGGTAGTGACTGCTGTTTACGGGCAGTTTGAGTGAAGATTTGTTGTCATTTGTCTTGTTAGGGATTTGAACCGAGGGGCACTGCAATAGGCCAGCGACTTGTAACATGGAACAACATGGTGAAAAACACGGGATACAAGGCAACGCTGGCCAACTACCCCTTCAAATACGCAGATGAGCAGGCCAAAAGGTAACAGAGTCCACTTCTTATCTGATAACCATATTTTCCTGTGTGTATTCATCCAGAACAACACTAGATGAATGATGTAAGGATTACAACTTAGGCCAGGATTGGTTGAAATAGTAATTGCAGTGTCTACAGGGTTTTAATTTTGTAGTGTTTATTTGCACATATGTATCTTTAAAGTGTTTAAAAATCTTTACCGTATTGCCCCTATTATGCTATTTTAAAGTTTCCTAATTTAGTTTTGGAGGTCTCCAACAACAGGTTTACATGCATCAAAGATTATACATTGCATAATAATATACACTGCACATCACCAGTGTTCAATGATTCTCGATTCAGTCTCTCTAAATCCTTCCTTTGCACAAGCTACTCTGCTCTGATTGGTCAGACGGCACAGTCTGTTGTGATTGGTCTACAGCGCGTATTTCGGAAGCTAAACAGTAATGATGACGGCGATTTTACACCAATCCCAGCACGAGTCCGAATCGATGATGAAACATCGGAAGTAGTTATTCAACCCGGACCTTGAGCGGGACGTTTCTCATTATTATGAGATGTTGCAGCTGTAATTCCTCACCATCAGCATTAACAAGTGTGCATCCATCAACAAACCCTGTGTGTGTGTTTCTAATTTATTGCGGTGCACATGTGGGAACTGTATCAATAACAGCGCATACGTTAGCCCTGCACTGAAGTGAATGACTGATGTAACATTAAAGTTTGCAAAACAAATCTAGCTCCATCCTTTATCTTTACTCAAAGTAGTAAGAACGACAGACAATCTGCATTAATAGACACAGTTTTAGGTAATAGTGTCCCACAGCTGATTTACAGTAGTATTTCAGTAAGACCGTAATAACATGAGTTAGCCAGTTAGCCGGAGACCTAGACAATATAAAACACAATGCACGCGCAATATGCTAATGTTTCACCTTGACGCCACAGAGAAACGGCTTATTCATTAATTGACTCTTACTTTTGAGAGACAATAACTTTATATACGGTGCACTTTCAGATTTAATACTTTGCAGGATGTTTTCATTCAGTTAGAACTGTTACACACTACATAAAAAGGTAATTTTCAAAAATCCTTACTAGGGGCTCTTTAAATGCACAAAAATCAGAAATGAATAAATTCTTCGCCCGACAAGAACTCTGGTCATGCTTACCTATTGTATGCATTAGAGAAATCTAATACATTGGCGAGCCACCCGAACGACTGCTCCGCCAAATACAGCAAAACCGAACACTTTGCATGTATTTTGTTGCTCCTGGTAATGAGATGCGTGTTGGCTGTATCATGGCTCATCTGATCCGGATCATTGTGAATTGGATTACAGATCATGACATAAAACGGCCTGAAAGAAAGCGAGCGTCTGTATGGCACGGCTCCGCCTCAGCATGTGCATAGGCGTCTTCCCTCCTGATTAAAGAGACTTCCTGTCTGTGGAACAGGATGTGCTGTCAGCAGCAGTCCTGCCCTCTGTCAGTAATAATGATAACGGTCATTTCAATCGCAGATCTCTAATGGCAACGATGTGAGGAGGGTTTCCTGTGGCTGAAATTGTACGCTGCGTCATGCTCTGGAATTAATAATTATCAAGGATTTTTCTTTCATTAAAGCTGCCTAAATCTGACAAGAATCAGATTGCAAGTTAAGAGCCGCTAGATTATGGTTTTGTGTGACAGGGATTTGAGGTTTTATTTGGGTAACTTTCAACATAAAGAACAATGGACATAGCCTGAGTGAGCATATGTCCATTGTGCTACTCTAGGTAATGTCCAAAACTTCGTTTTTCAGGCACTTTTTGTGATTTTTCGCCTCTTCATGACGGGTCGCTTCCTGTATTCCTCAGTTGTAAGGATAAAAGCATCTGCTAAATCGATGTGTTCAAAATGTGTCAAATTAAATATGTGAGGGACGGAAATGCAGTCAGAGACACATTTTAAATACATTGGTTTAATTTGCAAATACTCTCCTTTTTCTGTGTTTTAGTCACCAAGATGACAGGTGGTCCAAGGATCACTATGATAGAAAGAAAAGGCAAGCGGAGTGGGATTTCAGTAAAGACAGTTTCTTCTGTGATGTCCCAGGTGAGTTTTTACTTTAACTCTTATCCTATAGAAATAATCTCCATACCATATATCCTCATATAGGTTCAGATTTCAAAAATACAGTAAAAGGGTGAATGACGGAAAGGATTATGAAGATAATTATGAAAAGATGACATGTACTCATTTTAAGATTGTTATTAACCATATTTTTGGTGAATAAAAATTTCATTCCTGGGTAACGGTAATGAATTTTGACATTAATTACATTTCTACCATTGTTGGCATATACAAAAGTACTGATATCCATAATTGGAGCTCAACAAACAATTAGTGCTCGGAAAACTACATTTTAATCACAATTAACCCCTTAACTTTTTTCTCATATCATATTTTAGTAATCATTGAAATCGGACGTTGCTTTACCATGGAAACGGTACTCTAAATTCTTCTAGCGGGCTCCTCCCCCTAGTGGGCGGTGTCAGGTTTCATATTACAACATTTATTTTAACTACTTTATAATCAAAACCATTTCTCATGTTGACAAAACGCATATCATCGGAAAGGTCTGAGTCTCAAGATTCCATATTTTGGGATAGAAGTGATATTTGGACAGAAGTTTTGTAATTTGTTACACGAGAATGCATCAAAAAAAACAACTTTTTGGTACACCCCCTAAACAAAAACTTCAATTTTTGTGATATCAACTTTTGTCAAATTTGGAAACTTGGTTAGCCATATGGCTTTGATTTTATAGTAATTTTAGATGATACATTTGTTTTGTAAAATATATATTTTATATAAAATAAAAAATATTTAGAACAGTTTAAGTTACAGTAAATTTAAACTTCCACTTCAGCAATAATCTGCAGAGAGTCTTCTTTAAAACAAGACCAAACTTAGGTCTATATCAGGTCCAAAGCATTCTTGAATTACAGCCATTCAAGTTTGGATAGTGCATTTTCACCTCTTTTCTCAAAAAGGGGGGTGACAGTTACGGGGTTAATATAATCAATTTGAGATTTCATATAGACATGGGCTCATTTTGGCTGCTGATAACTCAAAATTCAGAAAGATGTTTTCCAATAAAGTAAATAAGACGTGTTTTATCCTTAACTCCACAAAAACAGAATTGTGTAATCTAACACACAAATATGGGTTAAATTAATCGCCTGTGTTATTGTTAGCCGGAAGGATATTCTGCAGTTTTTTTCAGGATTACTATAAAAACCAAACCATTTTCCAAGTCGACTAGCAGCAGCAGTATCTTTTATTCGACTAGTCTCGCACATCCCTCATAATAACTATGCCTAAAAGTTTACAATTACGAATTAAAAACTAGATTGTTATGGATGTGTCATTCATTTCGGATGACATGGCCTTTTTGCTATTCAAGAATGACAAAACAAATATGTTTTTTTTTATAATCAGGCACTAACTTAACCACCTGTGGAAAACTACAACTTAGCTATCATCACTTTAAGGTAATCTTTTAGATCAAATAGATATAAATGTTTTATTAGAGTTATCCAAAAGGACACATGACATTGCTACAAAGTGCACCAGTGACCGAAAAGGTCAAAATATCATCATTTTAAAAGACGCTTACTGACCTTTGCACATGTTTTGGGGTCCTTCAGGGTCTTCTTTTTGATACATTGTCACATGACCAAAATGCATTATGGTCATTGATGTCTGTTAAAAGGAATGACATTAGAGAAATCACAATTTGGAGACAAAAGTGTTTGTCATAAAAATGTAAGTATCATTGAGAACATCAGTACAATTTTGCCCAAGTAGATTTTAAATACTTTATTTATTATTTTTATTTTTTTGTCATATTTTTGTATACAGATTTTAAGCCAGGACATTGTTACCCGGAATTACATTTTGTGAATATGCTTTAGACACCAGAATTGACACCCAAGAACAGTGAAATATTATTACAATTTAAAATAACTGTGTTCTATGTGAATATGTAGTAAAGTGTAATTTATTCCTGTGATCAAAGCTGAATTTATCATCATTACTCCAGTCTTCAGTGTCACATGATCCTTCAGAAATCATTCTAATATGATGATTTCACAAATGTATGAAATACACACACACACACACACACACACACACACACACCTGAAGTGAGATGAGGTGACATGAATCAAATCTGCCACCTAGTGGACCAATGAGAGAGGCTTTTTGGTGTAATGACCAAATGTTGTCTCTCTACAGGTGACAGCTATTCCCGAATCGTATTTGCCTCTGCAGAGGGAAAGAACTTGTGGAATATACAGGCAATAAAGTCCATGTGCAATTTTGACAATACACGGGTAAGTAGCATTCCATTGCAAGTATTGGTTATACAAGTGTTTCCCAACCACTGTAGAAAATTATCAAATTCCAAAAAATAACTAAAAATAACTGCTACAAATAAGAACATATCATCGTGCTGTCTGGCCGAAACCTCATATCTCTATATTTCGTCATTTTTTGTTTTATAAAATGAATGCTATTGGTCATCCTTTATGTCTCTGTGTGGGTTTTTACAAATATTTAATCACTAAAAGAGGTTGTGACTACACCTCGTACCAATGGCTCCTCAAACTGTCAAACCTCATAACTTCATTTAGAATGAAGTGCCGCGCAGAGTTTGGAACGTCTCTGCTTGTTTGCAATGCAAAGTAAATTACAGAACTTATGTTTAAGTAAGTCTAGTGTTTTCTTTACTCAAGAAACTCTGTCCATAAAGGCTAACGTTTTTTTTGTAGTGCTGTCAACGTTAACGCATGCGATTTGAATGTTTTTCAGTTTAAAGGTGCACTGTGACTTTTCCATCCGCTAGAGGTCGCCTATTCAAAACAAAGGCGTAGTTTGATGACGCCAAGTTTGAGCGCAGAATCTTGGGACATGTGGTCTTCACCTCACATCCGGTGGAAAAAAATCGGGATAGAACTCGGGCAGAAATCATGTTCATGGGTGCGATTATTAACGTTACTGTAGTATGAAGCAGAGCAGACCCGAGTGTTGTAGGAGCTGAGCAAGGCCGCTGGAGCGATTGTTAATAAGATGAACGCAACACACGCCTCGTGAGCGGCGGGACTTTTATTATGCCACAGTCGCCGGCGCCATTTCCGCTTTTCCGGTCATGAGTATGAGGTAACGCAGCTCTGTTTATGATATTAGATACATTTGAGTGTGTTGAAAATGATGTTATGACGTTACTCTGTGCGCTCGCTCGGTGGCTGCTGTGACACTTGTTGCACACTGCAGTGAGAGTAAAGCGTTTCTGCTAAATAAAACCGGAAACCGAGGGTAACGCAGATATGACGCAACTGACAGGCGACTCCCTCACGCGTCCCGGTTCCTTGGTTAAAATAGCAATTTTCTCACGATTTACAAATAGTTGGAAACATTTGGGATATTGTAAGTACTCAACTGAACCAAATATATAACACTGGCCTAGTGGTTTTGGGATATTTTACTGCAAAAATGTTACATAGTGCACCTTTAACGCAACTCTGTTATCATTTGGCTAGCGTTACATTATATGATCACATTTTTATTCATGCAAATGCTTTTAAACCATTGAAGCGTGACAAGACACGAGAACACGCTGTCTGTGAATGTCCTGACTATGACACACACACGAGACACAGAAAGACGCACGTCAGTATCGAGTTCTCTTTCGCGCTTGAAAGAAGAGTTACACACAGAATTATGCAAAACTGTCAATTTTGTCAAGTATCCTCATAAATGAGTTAGTCTCATTGCTTTAAATCACTCACTGCTCTTAACTAAGGACCTTTCTAGCTTTAATAAGGATTAATCTATATTTAATTTATAATGTATGCAGTGCAGACTGTTTGATAACTTTGTTCAATTTCTGTATATTGATTATATATGAAGGTATGACATTTATAATAAATATGACATTTATTATGGGTTTATGTGAGGATTGGTTTAAGTTCACTTAACTTAAAAGTTGTTATATTTTTGAAGCCTAATAAATAAATAAAAAATAGCTTTCAATTGCACTGTAATGTTGAATGGCTATAATTAATGTTTAAAATTTTAACAACAAAAAAAATTTATTTCATAGAGGCATCAGTATTAGTATCAGTGACTTAATGCATAAAAAGCTGCCATTACAATAAATATTTAAAATATAATGTCTTTAAGTTGTTAATTACATTATTACATTATAAAATATAAACTTATAAAAACTAAAATTAAAAACTTAATTTAAAGTTCAGATAAAAACATAGCTTTTAATGACATGATTGATTGATGTGTAAGTTTGTGTTTTGTATGCTTTTGTATTTTATTACCTTGTTTTATATTGTATGTTGTGTCCTTGAGTGCTTGAAAAGGGGCCTTTAAATAAAAGGTATTATTATTATTAGTGTTTTTTTGTTTTATTTTTTTATTAAAAAAAGTTAATATTATAATAACATGTGCAAGTGTCTGACCATTGCTATATAAAGCCACAATACCAACTTCGACAACAGTGTTTAATTAAATGCAAGGTTTCCGCCCGACAGCTACGATATGTACATTTGTTGTTTTATCATCACCAACAATATCATGACCTTATTGTGTTCCTACCTGACTTAAGCTCAAGTTTCACATTAAATGCGAGTACTACTTTTAATATTATATCTTGTTTTAATATGCCATTTGAAGCAATGCATGTTTGTGCAATTTTGTTATATTTTTATATAGTAGTGTGCCGTGGGATTTTTTACTTATCAAAACGGTTGGGAAACACTGGGTTTAAACCATTTGCAGATGCATAAAGCGTGATGTAGGAAATGTGTTTTATTCTGGTGTTTCTCATGTCTGGTTCTTCAGGTTCGCTCCCATCCCCAGTACTTGGATCTGTGTCAGCGCACCACTGCTGCCTCCTGCTGTCCCAGCTGGACACTTGGGAACTACATAGCCGTCCTTACTAACAAATCCTCCTGCCAAAAGATCACAGAGCGAGACGTTTCCCACACCCTAAAAATCCTGCGCTCCTGTGCAAAGTTTTACCACAACGGCACCCTTGGTCCCGAGTGTTGGGACATGACCACCCGTAAGAAGGACCTCAAGTGTGGCAACGTGCCGCGGAAGTGTACAAAATACAATGCCGTGTATCAGATTTTTCACTTTTTGGTGGACAAAGACTTTCTGAACCCAAAGAACACTGACTACCTTCCACCTAACCTCAAGTACAGCATGCTCTTCTCTCCCACAGAGAAAGGAGAAACAATGATGAACATTTACTTGGACAACTTTGAGAACTGGAACTCCTCGGATGGGATCACGACCATCACAGGAATAGAATTTGGCATCAAACACAACTTGTTTCAGGACTACCTGCTGACTGATACCATGTATCCCGCAATAGCTATTGTGATCGTGTTGGTGGTTATGTGCGTCTATACGAGATCAATGTTCATCACCCTCATGACCATGTTTGCTATCATCAGTTCGCTGATTGTCTCGTACTTCCTGTATCGTGTGGTCTTCAACTTTGATTTCTTCCCCTTCATGAACCTCACTGCGCTCATCATATTGGTGGGAATTGGCGCAGACGATGCCTTCGTGCTCTGCGACGTCTGGAACTACACAAAGTTTGACAAACCCAATTCTGAGCTCTCTGAAACGGTAAGCGTGACGCTACAGCATGCGGCGCTATCAATGTTTGTCACCAGCTTCACCACAGCTGCTGCCTTCTACGCCAATTACGTGAGCAACATCACTGCCATCCGATGCTTCGGTGTATACGCTGGCACTGCCATCCTGGTTAACTACATACTGATGGTCACCTGGTTGCCAGCTGTGGTGGTCCTACACGAGCGGTACCTGGTCAACCTCTTTATATGCTCTCGGTCACAACACCGCCAGACGCAGGGCATTACGATGTTTTGGACAAGCCTGTGCCAGATGGTCAACAAGTGTCTTTTTAGCATCTCGGAGGCCTCACGGATTTTCTTTGAGAAAGTTTTGCCTTGCATCGTGATCAAGTTGCGCTACTTGTGGCTCTTGTGGTTCCTGGCTTTGACGGTGGGTGGTGCCTACGTTGTTTGCGTGAATCCCAAGATGAAACTGCCTTCTTTGGAGCTGTCAGAGTTTCAGGTGTTTCGCTCCTCCCATCCCTTTGAACGCTACGATGCAGAGTACAAAAAACTCTTTATGTTTGAACGGATCAACCACGGGGAAGACCTCCACATGCCGATCACCATCATTTGGGGAGTCACTCCAGTTGACAGTGGAGATCCCCTGAACCCCAAAAATAAGGGTAAAGTAACACTCGACACAACCTTCAACATTGCAAGTCCTGCAAGTCAGGTATGGATACTCAATTTTTGCCAGAAGCTTAGGAACCAAAGCTTTGTGTTCCAGTCGGAGGAGCAAGACTTCACAAGCTGTTTCATGGAGACTTTCAAGCAGTGGATGGAAAACCAAGACTGTGACGAGGCATCCGTCTATCCCTGTTGTAGTCAGTCCACGTTTCCTTACCGGCAAGAGGTCTTTGAGCTATGCATCAAAAGGGCCATCATGGAGCTTGACCGGAGCACCATCTACCACCTTGACAGCAAGACTCCAGGGCCAAGGTTTGACATCAACGATACAATTCGAGCAATTGTGCTTGAGTTTCAGAGTACCTACCATTTCACTCTGGCGTATGAGAAGATGCATCAGTTTTACAGAGAAGTGGATGCTTGGATTGAAGAGGAGCTGAGGGATGCTCCTGAGGGACTGAGCTACGGATGGTTTGTAAGCAACTTGGAGTTCTACGACCTACAAGACAGCCTTTCGGATGGGACTCTCATCGCTATGGCATTGTCGGTGGTGGTGGCCTTCAGTGTTATGCTCCTGACCACCTGGAATATCATCATCAGCCTCTATGCCATCATATCCATCGCCGGGACCATATTTGTCACAGTTGGGTCGCTGGTGCTCTTGGGTTGGGAATTAAACGTGCTTGAATCAGTGACCATCTCAGTTGCTGTAGGTCTCTCTGTAGACTTTGCTGTTCATTACGGCGTGGCATACCGCCTTGCCCCGGAACCAGACAGGGAAGGGAAGGTGATTTTCTCCTTGAGCAGGATGGGCTCGGCTATAGCTATGGCAGCACTCACAACCTTTGTAGCCGGTGCAATGATGATGCCGTCCACAGTTCTGGCCTACACTCAACTGGGCACGTTTTTGATGCTAATCATGTGCATTAGTTGGGCCTTTGCTACGTTTTTCTTTCAATGCATGTGTCGCTGTATGGGTCCTCAGGGCACCTGTGGACAGATTCCTTTGCCAAAGAAACTCCAGTGCTACACCTTTACAGAGCACACGTCTGAAAGCCAATCTAATCCAAGCCAAGGTAAACTCGGTGCTTGCTACACGACCAAGTACCAGATAGATAACCCAAGAAGTGAGGGTCGACATGAACACTATGAGCTTGAGCCCTTGGCTCTGAATGTCAGAAATGAGGAAAAGGCCTCCGATGAAGAACAGGAAGCATGTACACAGTTGCACAACGGCATCACTTCTCATCACGCACCCCACACTCCACTGAAAAGCAACACAGACTCAAGAGAACCCAACCTTGAGCTTGAAAGTGGCTTACCAGGCACAGATCTTTCACATCCTCATCAGTACACTTACAGCACAAGGTGCACCTGTGAGAACTCTATGCATCATTATATGAGGGAGCGACAAAGGACTCCTTATCATCCTTGTAGCCAATCTCGAGAAACCCCATGCTCCGCTAAACAGACCAATCACTTACCCGTTGGTCAGAACTTTCAGCCCTCACGGGACACGGCACACACTCCCGCCAACTGTGGCCACTTCCAACATTGCTCACAGAGCCAAACATCAAGGCCAGCCCCTCACATGTGTTTCCCTGGAGGCTACAGCATGCACACAGTGCATCTTTTGCATCAGGCACTGTTGTCCGATACTGCAGTGCATGACGAGTCTCACATCAGTGCATGTGGCCCCAATTCACCTCTACCAGAGAGCCAGAACTTTCCAGCTCACATTCAGTTTCCAGATGTTCAACGCTGCTCTTTGACTGACACTCGAGTCTGTACTGTTAATCATGATACACAGAAGACAGGGGACCTAGCATCCCAGACCCCTCAAAAAATACCATTGAACCATATAAAAACAAAAGTAAATGGCACTTGTGTTCTAATACAGGACAGTTGTGAGATTGGCGAAGCGATTCCAGTGGTACCGGAAGAAGGTGTCAAATGCAATCGGAGTAACAAAGACAATAATGAAAGGGCAGAGCCTGTCTCACCCCAAAAAAACTGTTTTAAAAAGACTGCAAAAGTGAAGTGCAATTCTGTAGAGTTTCACAAGCCAAAAACCAGCGTGCCTACTATTGCCATTAATTCAAAAGCCTCATCTGAGAGCTTATGCTAACATGTAAATTGTGCGCGTTAGACTGCGATATCAAAGCATATTGTCATATTGTTAAGCAACTACAGGAAAGAGTTCCTTGACATTATGTGAAAAGAAGTCTGATTTTAGAAGACACTATTTTAACCCACTGGCTGGTATTTGTGTGACCTCTCATATTTTGTTTTTTAATATCTGGCCACAGGCCATCACTTTTTCATGAGAATCGAAAAACATATTCAGAATTTATTTTCCTGCACATTTCATATGAACTTGTATATATATATTTTTGTGTGTATTGTGTATGTATTTCAGTCATGCACTTTTTTTTGTTGATGCTGATTTGAATGTTTCGCCTGTAAAGTAAACTTCAGTAGTTTATGTGATGGTGAATTGAAAGTGCTTTGTTTCAAAGTTGTCTTTGTTTCTTCCCAGTTTCCTAGATAAAACTGCCTCCTTCGGCAGTGTGCAAACATTTACATTAGCCTCAGGACTTCAAGAAAATTGAGTCATTTTATGTGACTTTACACACTGAAGAATTTTGTCAAATATACCATGTGAATTTAAGTCTACAAATGTGTTCTTGACATGTACTGTGTATATGTGTATGTCTCACCTAAACATTTATTTATTAACTAAATAATCTTAGAAAATTAGGGAGGTTTTTTTTCACCAATTGTACAGATTTTTCTATACAATTGGTTATTTAATATCGGGTCTACAAATAAAGGCTGCCAACTGGTGTGATGATAGAAATGTTAATTCAAATGTATAGTACAACATTTTTAGAGTTTTTATATATATATATATATATATATATGAACGTGTTACCTGATATGTCCTTTTAGGTAACCTAAGTAACCATCAGGTTTATTTAAATAACTGAATGCAACTCATGTTTTAACAAGTAGATATTTGGACATTTGGTGTGATTTGCAAGACACAGTATGATTTATTCAATTTTATTTGGAAAATCCTGGACCTCTTTGAAAAAATAAAAGGTGTTACCATAAATTATTTACATAATAGCTAAAAAAATTCACAGTTCCACTGACCTTTAACTACACCAATTGACACTGAGAAGTACACACACATTATGGATTATACAAAATAAATATAACTATACAATACAGTATGGTTTCCAGCTTTAATATTTGTTGATGTCATTGTCCAAAAGAGAGAAGGTCAACACAGTAGGATGGATGGATGAGAACCTGGGAGCAAAGCAAGGTATATATAAAAGCATCTGTGCAAGAATTATACAGCGTCCTTCATAGTTACACGGCAGTGTCTGCTTGAACTTTTGCGTCTTCAAGATTTTTTTCAACCTCGTTGACTTTATTATTTTCTTGTTTAACCTTGGTGTTTTTTCTTATTTTATGCAGAAGTTGGTCATAAAACCACTCCAAGTCCTGGCTGTCATCGGGCCACAGAAGGTATCTTCTGTTCTCAATGTAGGATCTCACTTGTTCGAACTTCAGTAACTTGTACTGCGGTATGTTCCCTACAACCAGCACCACCAGAATGTCCTTTAGCTCCACTAGCATCCTGCACTGTGCCAGGGTGAAGGTTTCTAGGCACCAGCCATCCTTCAGGAAGTGTTCAGACACCACACAAAGGGTTTTATGACTATTCTGGATGGCATTTTGCATGTTGGTAAGATGGTCCTCCCCGGGTATGAAGTCTCGCTCCTCGAAGCAGCAGCGGAGTGTATTCTGCTCTGAGAACTGAGAGTCTAGCCTGTTCAGCAGCGCTCTTTCTACCCACTTCATATCACTGGAGCTGAAACAAAGATACACATCGTACAGGAATCGATCAGGGTCAGGCTCCTCTCGCTTTCCATCCACAACATTGCCAATTAGTTTTTTGTAAAGCTTGAAGATGTAGCCACGTCGACGGACGTAAATGATGGCGCTAGCAGTGAGTAATATGATAAGTGCACTACAGAAAATAAAAAGCACAAGCCTCAGTTTTTCAGATCTCCTCTCATCCTCCTCATCCTCACATTGTATGCTGGATCTCACAACCGAAACCATGTACTGATCCTCAGGACTGGCACATGTCACATCCTCAATGGGGTGAAAAAAAGTTACGTTAGTTTGATTTAGCCATGTTTGGAAATCCCTTAGGTTGCAATCGCAACGGAAATCGTTTTTTATCAGGCTGAGGTGGCTGAGGCTGCTAAACAGATTTGGATCTACTGAATAAATGGAGTTATATTCAAGATTAAGCACTTGAAGACTTTCAGGGAATATACCGTTTGGAAGGTACTTCAAAGAGTTGAAGGACAAATCCAAAAGTAACAAAGAGGAAAGGTCTTTGAAAATGTCTTTGGGAAGTGACTGTAGAATGTTGTTACTCAGGAAAAGCTGCTGTAACTGGTGAAGATTGTTAAACACGTTTAAACATTTTCCTTCCGACCAGATAACCTCCAAACCTGCAGATGCAAGATCAAGGATTTGTACTTTTTGTGAAAGCACTTCATGTCGGTCATTAGGGCAATAAACAAGCTTGTTACGTTGAAGAACTATTTCCACAATTTGAGGAAACTCCTCTAGTATTGTGTAGAGTTCTGACATGGAAGACAACTTGTTAAATTGCAGGTAAAGAGTTGTAAGATTTTTGGAAATGTTGAGTAAATTAGACACTGATGTAATTTTGTTGTCGCCCAAATAGAGCTTCTCCAGGTTTGGTAAGGTTGCGAATCTGTGTACATGTTTGAGAGTGTTTCCTGTTAAATTTAGGTTGAGTAGATTTGAGAGCCCCTGAAATGACTGATATCCAAGCATCCATACATGATTATAAGACAAATCAAGCACCTCAAGTTTCTTTAGATTCTGAAATGTATTAGAATCAATACTACCCAGGAAGTTTTTGGACAGGTTTAGCTTTAGCAAATTTGTCATACCCAAAAATGCACTGTTTTCAATCTTGTTGATCTGACTTTCTGCTAATGTAATTTGTTCTAGATCTGACAAATAGCTAAATACTGAATGTGACAGAGCAAAAATGCTTGAATTGGAGAGATCGAAAATCTTAATACCACTCGCCTTGAGACCCTCGAATGTGAATTTGTCTGGATCTTTTAAATTATTACCAGAAGATCTGCCCATGCTGTAACTGTTACTGAGAATGAGACTTTGGATTTTGGTACCAGTGATTGCATCAAAAAAACGCTTCGCCATGTTAACATTAAAGCCGTTTCCGGATAGGTCCAATGTAGATATGGACATGTTCTTGAATGGGTTTCCACACTTGTCCCATCCTAACCAGTACCCATTCATGTCTTGCAGTGTCACGGAGGACAGTTTCAGAAGCGTGAAATGTTTACCCTGAAAGCTGAGGAGGTCTTCTTCACAGATGCTCTTCACTTTGTTGTGGGAGAGCTCGAGCACATGGAATCTCCTCATGTTTAAAAAGAATGATGCCGGCTGGATTCTTTGAATGTTGTTCCCACGCAAGACGAGCATCTCGAGAGACACCATTGGTTTGAGGAAGTCACCAGACAAAATGGAATCATTTAAACTGCACTGAGTGAGAGTGAGAATCTCAAGTTTGGATAGTCCATTAAAAGCCCCTGTCTTTAATTGCAGGAAGTGGTTGTAGTCTAGCTGAAGTGATGTTAAATTAGCGAGTCTTCTGAAAGTATTGTTTTGGATCCGAAGTCCTGGTGGTTGGTACATCAGTATAAGGACTTGTAGACCTTCCAGATGAGAAAAGGATGTTTCGTTGAGTTCAGCAATACTGTTGTTAGTCAGATCCACTTTATTTACATATGTGGGAAGCTCTGGCACCTGATGAAGACCTTGATCAATGCAGAGGGCGACAGAGGCGCCAATTGAACACGCTGAGGTGCATTTCACAATTTGAGTGCTGATGCATAATCCAAGAAGGATCAGAGATAACGTGTGTCTTGTCGTCATTCTGAGATCCCTGTTGAAAACAAGATTACAACATTTTACCCACAAAATTAAAATTGTATCATTTACTCAGGTTTGATACAACACAAGGGATGATTATATGATGGTAACATTTTCAGTAACACTTAAAACCTTTATGTATTAGTGCACTATAAAAGTATTTTTAATGGATTAATTATGCCTTGTAATGCACATTGTATGGTCTCATGAATAAGTCACAGTTATAATACGTTATAATTCTTATCTATTCACCTCTAGAAGGTAAGAAACAACCAATTTTAGATGTAACAAGCAATCTGCAAATATTATAATGCATTTTAACTTTGGTTACAATTATTTATTAAAAGTTATAATGTACATTATGTATAATGCATTACGAAGGTATTCATAAAGGCTTTAAAGGGATAGTTCACCCAAAAACGAAAATGTTGTTCATCTTTTACTCATCCTCATGTTGTTCCAAACCTGTATGAGTTTCTTTCTTCTGTTGAACACAAAAGAAGATATTTTGAAGAATGTTGGTAACCAGACAGTTGATGGACCCCATTGACTTCCATAGTATTTTCTTTTCCTACTATGGAAGTAAATGGGTGCCGTCAACCATGTGGTTACCAACATTCTTTAAATATCTTCTTTTGTGTTCAACAGAAGAAAGAAACTCATACAGGTTTGGAACAACTTGAGGGTGAGCAAGTAATGACAAAATTGTCATTTTGGGGTGAACTATCCCTTTAAGTATAGTGTTACCAAATGTTCATTCTTGGGTAAAGTACTTAAGAAAATGAACCATGGTTTTTTACTACAAATAACATGGTTACAATAGTTAAACCATGATAACCACAAAACGACCATGGCTTTGCTACACTAACCATAATTTCACCATGGCATTTGTAGTAAATTGGTGATCAATCCTCCAAAAAAAAACATGGTTACTACACTTTTCCTATAGTAAATTTTAGTAAAAAATGTGCATTTTAAGTTTTTTTTAATCCAGTATGGTTTAAACATAAATGTATCTGAATATGAAAAGCAAATCATAATTGTAGTTCAGACTAAAACCACTGAATAAGGCATAAACTAGTTTATCTTACTAATTGTTAGCTTAACTAGCTCAAGGTTCAATGACTTCCAAGAAAAACACCGCAGTAGTTTAATGTGGAGTTCATTGTTATGAGATGTTACAATACGTAAGGTGATTTGAGAGATTTGCTACTATGCTCATGTCTAATAATAATAACCGATGAATATTTTACAGTTTTACCTGTTGGGCCACTAACCTGTTTCGCAGTTTCTGAAGTGGTTTTTCATAGTACAGGTGAAGTGTTCAGAGTTCCGTACGGCGATCATGCGGAGTTGCTCTGTTCTCTCCACCGTCGTTTCATTTGTGTTTCCCAATGTTTCTGAAAAAGGAAATAACTTTCTGACACAGTGACTCGTTTTCCGGTGAACAGTTCTTAAAGTGTGAGTACTGAAACTCTTCAGGCACTGCAAACAAACTGAGATTCAGCACATCAACGTATCTCGCTCCGTTTTCTACGCTTCGCCCAAAATATGCAGTATTCCTCCGCTGTGCCGTGCTCAACTTGTCTTGTAGTATTGTGTTGTACTTCCCAACTTGTAAGACCGTAAGTAGCAGTAGTGTACTAGGGCAGTCCATGCTACTGATGTAGTTTTGTATGTGTTATTCATTAAAGAAACGGCTATCTAGAACATCGACCATCATATTTCATATTTTAACACCATAAAGCAGGTTGTGCCTGTGAACTGTTCAAACATTAACCAGGATGCTTGCTGACAATGACTAGATAAAACTTAGGCTAGTGGATAATTGAGATAAGCATATAAATAAACATCATTTTAGACCGTTAGACAATAGACAGTTGGCTGCTTTAAAAAAAAGCGCGGGCGATTACAATTCAAAAAGTAACGGTCATTTTGGAGAACGGACTCATTCTCCGGGCGATTTCTTTAATTACTAAATCGCCCGTATGTGTGCTTTGTCAGACTTTAAAAACCCTGGAACATCACATTATACGATATAAGGTTGTTTTTGTTTATTGGCAGACTAAATCTGCTTCTGACTCAAAGCAAACAAAGCAGTTCAAAGGTAAGAAATTAGCAAGCTATTGTTAAGACTTGTTAAAGTGATCTGTGCATTAAAAGGAACATTATATTTTGCTGTATATGAAAGCTATAAAGTTATTTTAATGTCAGGTCACATAAGGCGACACGTGAAGTCAGTTTGAGAAATGGATTTATTTAACGATAAACAAGAAAGTTGCGGTATTCCTTTTATGTTAAGGAAGAAATTATGTCACAAAGGTTCTAGAAACTGCAAGTTATATTTTTATAATTTATTCAAATGTTTTGTGTTTTTATATGATGGCCTACATTTTATTTTTGTAGATGTCTTTGTCAACCAGAAACAAATCAGAGCTCTTATCAATAGAAATCTGCATTTGCTGAAACCCGGCCATGTGAACAGTTGTAGGCTATATTAATTTTGCATGTAATATGTAAGTAGAATAATTCATGTACTTCTGTGTTTGCACATTGTAATATGAATAATGAGAGGTCATTTATGTAACAGGAGCGAATCCAATTGAATGCAGTTTTATTTATAAATGATTTTCGAAGAAATCTGTTCATACTCAGAGAAAAAACTAAAATTAGTTTTTAGATATTAATTTACATCAGTGTAATGTATTTTTATGTTTAGTAATCAAAAACAGAAGAATTATTCTTCAACACCATGGAGTAAGATGATAGTTAAAACAAAAAGCAACTCAAAGTCAACACAAAGAAAGCAAAAAGGTTTTTGATTGCACAATGGACCTGATTTCTCAATGGGGATGTTTTAAATGTTCCTGCATGTGCCTAAAGAATGACCTGTTGTTATACAAGACTATCAGATCTTGATGTTGCGATTGTGTGAAAAAAATAAAATATGAATACAATATAAAGACTATATACAGTTAGTGGTAGATAACAATTACAATTTATTCTTTCTTTCTTTTTAGGGGAACAGGAAATTAATTTGAAGGCTATTCTTTGGTCAGCTATGTTTGCACAAGGTGCCACTGAGAGATAGCTTTCTGTACATAAATCATAATGCAGAATGTTAATATTAGTTTTGCAATGTTTTCTTTTTCAATGTGCCTTATTACAATGAAGGGATCATAACAGGAAATTTGGCCAGATGGCATTGTGAGGTCAACTAAGGATATATTATTATCAGATCTTCAGTGAAGACCAGGAATTATAGTTGTCAGCCATGGTAAGATTTCAATTCAATATTTACTTAATCAGTCATGTGTGTTGTTGCTGTGGGCATTCCCAACGTCACCACCTTTCTCCCCTACTACACTCACCTAAAGGATTATTAGGAACACCTGTTCAATTTCTCATTAATGCAATTATCTAATCAACCAATCACATGGCAGTTGCTTCAATGCATTTAGGGTGTGGTCCTGGTCAAGACAATCTCCTGAACTCCAAACTGAATGTCAGAATGGGAAAGAAAGGTGATTTAAGCAATTTTGAGCGTGGCATGGTTGTTGGTGCCAGACGGGCCGGTCTGAGTATTTCACAATCTGCTCAATTACTGGGATTTTCACGCACAACCATTTCTAGAGTTTACAAAGAATGGTGTGAAAAGGGAAAAACATCCAGTATGCGGCAGTCCTGTGGGCGAAAATGCCTTGTTGATGCTAGAGGTCAGAGGAGAATGGGCCGACTGATTCAAGCTGATAGAAGAGCAACTTTGACTCGTTACAACGGAGGTATGCAGCAAAGCATTTGTGAAGCCACAACACGCACAACCTTGAGGCGGATGGGCTACAACAGCAGAAGACCCCACCGGGTACCACTCATCTCCACTACAAATAGGAAAAAGAGGCTACAATTTGCACGAGCACACCAAAATTGGACAGTTGAAGACTGGAAAAATGTTGCCTGGTCTGATGAGTCTCGATTTCTGTTGAGACATTCAGATGGTAGAGTCAGAATTTGGCGTAAACAGAATGAGAACATGGATCCATCATGCCTTGTTACCACTGTGCAGGCTGGTGGTGGTGGTGTAATGGTGTGGGGGATGTTTTCTTGGCACACTTTAGGCCCCTTAGTGCCAATTGGGCATCGTTTAAATGCCACGGCCTACCTGAGCATTGTTTCTGACCATGTCCATCCCTTTATGGCCACCATGTACCCCTCCTCTGATGGCTACTTCCAGCAGGATAATGCACCATGTCACAAAGCTCCAATCATTTCAAATTGGTTTCTTGAACATGACAATGAGTTCACTGTACTAAAATGGCCCCCACAGTCACCAGATCTCAACCCAATAGAGCATCTTTGGGATGTGGTGGAACGGGAGCTTCGTGCCCTGGATGTGCATCCCACAAATCTCCATCAACTGCAAGATGCTATCCTATCAATATGGGCCAACATTTCTAAAGAATGCTTTCAGCACCTTGTTGAATCAATGCCACGTAGAATTAAGGCAGTTCTGAAGGCAAAAGGGGGTCAAACACAGTATTAGTATGGTGTTCCTAATAATCCTTTAGGTGAGTGTATTTCCAAACTGTTCAAAGTACACAGGCCATGACAGAATTTGTCAATACTGAGGTTTCTTTACAAATTTCATTAACAATGTACGAATTGTGATTACCCAAAAACATAAGGACAGATTGTGTCATAGTGCTTTCACCAGTGGCTTCCTAAATTTGTAATTTTGCCTGTATTCAGGAAATAAGGTCAGAGTACAGTGTCTTTTATCCAGTTACCATTTTTAGGTTGTAAATTCATTTACAGTACAGATTAAGTTGGCATTTGCTTAATTTCTTCATTTCTAATTAACATATTGCAAGCTCAGTTGGCAGTGTCAAAATCACACAAGTGGTTGAAGAAGAGTATTCTGGGGTCTTTATCCACTTCTGCACACATTTACATTTCAGACATTTACTGAAATTATCAGCAGGTTTACAGACATATATTTTATAACAGCTATTTTGTGAGAGAATATAGAATGTTATGTATGAAATATTATTTCACTATAAATTTCACACACACGCACACACACATAGATAAATATAGAAAATGCATAATGCAAAATGCATGGAAAAATGCATAATTATAGTTAACCAAGATTTACATTATGCATTCTAACAATTTTACAAAATATATAATCAACAAATATACCATAATTATACTGCTGTGTTTGCATGGACATTCAATGCTTCAGGCTTAGTTTGTTTAACCTTGGTATCTTTTCTTATTTTATGCAGAAGTTGGCCATAAATCCACTCCAAGTCCTGGCTGTCATCGGGCCACAGAAGGTATCTTCTGTTCTCAATGTAGGATCTCACTTGTTCGAACTTCAGTAACTTGTACTGCGGTATGTTCCCTACAACCAGCACCACCAGAATGTCCTTTAGCTCCACTAGCATCCTCCGTTGTGCCAGAATGAAGGCCTCTAGGCACCAGCCATCCTTCAGGAAGTGTTCAGACACCACACAAAGGGTTTTATGACTATTCTGGATAGCATTTCGCATGTTGGTAAGATGGTCCTCCCCGGGTATGAAGTCTCGCTCCTCGAAGCAGCAGCGGAGTGTATTCTGCTCTGAGAACTGAGAGTCTAGCCTGTTCAGCAGCGCTCTTTCTACCCACTTCATATCACTGGAGCTGAAACAAAGATACACATCGTACAGGAATCGATCAGGGTCAGGCTCCTCTCGCTTTCCATCCACAACATTGCCAATTAGTTTTTTGTAAAGCTTGAAGATGTAGCCACGTCGACGGACGTAAATGATGGCGCTAGCAGTGAGTAATATGATAAGTGCACTACAGAAAATAAAAAGCACAAGCCTCAGTTTTTCAGATCTCCTCTCATCCTCCTCATCCTCACATTGTATGCTGGATCTCACAACCGAAACCATGTACTGATCCTCAGGACTGGCACATGTCACATCCTCAATGGGGTGAAAAAGGGTTACGTTGGTTTGATTTAGCCATGTTTGGAAATCCCTTAGGTTGCAATCGCAACGGAAATCGTTTTTTAACAGGCTGATGTGGCTGAGGCTGCTAAACAGATTTGGATCTACTGAATAAATGGAGTTATATTCAAGATTAAGCACTTGAAGACTTTCAGGGAATATACCGTTTGGAAGGTACTTCAAAGAGTTGAAGGACAAATCCAAAAAGAACAAAGAGGAAAGGTCTTTGAAAATGTCTTTGGGAAGTGACTGCAACCCATTGGCAGTCAGAGAAAGCTGTTCTAACTGATGAAGATTGTTAAACACGTTTAAACATTTTCCTTCCGACCAGATCAGCTGCATAGTTGAAAGTCCCAGATGAAGAAGTTGTAGTTTGTTTGAAGCCACTATTTGTCTTTGATTATAACAACTGGAAAACATGTTGCCTTGAAGAAAGATTTTTTCTATTTGAGGAAATTCCCGTAGTGTTGTGTACAGATCTGATAAGGCCTTTAATCTGTTAAATTCCAGGTCAAGCGTTGTGAGATTTTTAGCAATGTTGGGTAAACCAGACAAAGATGAAACTCTGTTCTCACCCAAGTAGAGTATCTTCAGGTTTGGTAGGATTGCAAATTTATGAACTGATTCAAGAGCATTTCCTGTTAAATTTAAGATGAGCAAATTTGGAAGTCCCTGAAGTGATTTATCTCCAAGCACCCTTATATGATTATAAGACAAATCAAGCACCTCAAGTTTCTTTAGATTCTGAAATGTATTAGAATCAATACTACCCAGGAAGTTTTTGGACAGGTTTAGCTTTAGCAAATTTGTCATACCCCAAAATGCACTGTTTTCAATCTTGTTGATCTCATTTTGTGCCAATGTAATTTGTTCTAGATCTGGAAAATGACTAAATACTGAATATGACAGAGCAAAAATATTTGATTTGGACAAATCGAAAATCTTGATACCACTCACCAAAAGACCCTTGAATGTGAATTTGTCTGGATCTTTGAAATTGTTATGACCAAATGAACTGCCCATGCTGTAACTGTTACTGAGAATGAGACTTTGGATTTTGGTACCAGTGATTGCATCAAAAAAACGCTTCGCCATGTTAACATTAAAGCCGTTTCCGGATAGGTCCAATGTAGATATGGACATGTTCTTGAATGGGTTTCCACACTTGTCCCATCCTAACCAGTACCCATTCATGTCTTGCAGTGTCACGGAGGACAGTTTCAGAAGTGTGAAATGTTTACCCTGAAAGCTAAGGAGGTCTTCTTCACAGATGCTCTTCACTTTGTTGTGGGAGAGCTCGAGCACATGGAATCTCCTCATGTTTAAAAAGAATGATTCCGGCTGGATTCTTTGAATGTTGTTCCCACGCAAGACGAGCATCTCGAGAGACACAAGCGGTTTGAGGAAGTCACCAGACAAAATGGAATCATCTAAACTGCACTGAGTGAGAGTGAGAATCTCAAGTTTGGTTAGTCCATTAAAAGCCCCTGTCTCTAATTGCAGGAAGAAGTTGTAGTCTAGTGTAAGTAATATTAGATTGGAGAGTCTTCTAAACGTGTTGTTTCTGATCACAAGTCCTGGTGTTTGTTGCTCCAGTTTAAGGACTTGCAGATCTTCAAGACGAGAAAAGGATGCTTCGTTGAGTTCAGCAATGTTGTTTAGATTCAGATCCAGATAATTGACATGCGTGGGAAGCTCTGGCACCTGATGAAGACCTTTATATGCGCAGAAGGCGGCATAGCCATCAACTGAACACACAGAGGAGCATTTCACAACTTCAGTGTTGATGCACAATCCAAAGAGGATCATTGTGAATGTATATCCCATTCTGAGAGCACTGTGGGGAAAACAAAACAAAATGAAAGGCTATTTTTGAGAAGCTGTGTCTATCATGTAGAATATGATTGTTTGCTTAAGATAAAGGTTCAGTGACTTTACAGCATGAAAATAATCTGATACATGCAGTAATCTGAGGGCTGTACTACTATGGCAAGCTGTTTTGACTTTTATTCATTCCCAGGATATAAATTTCTTGATATCGACAATTCAATTTTCACTAGTTAAAATGCCAATTCTTTATATCAGGAATTTGATTTCTACAAGTAACAATGACAATTTTTGATATCAGGAATGACATTTCCACACTGTAAATTTTAAATACAATCAACTTGGATGTTTAAGTAATTTCAACTTTAATTACATTAAAGCGAATGAGTTGAATCTTGTATAAGCAAGGTAAAACCATGTCATAACTTATTAATCATATAATAGTAAAAATGTGAATTCTTGATATCAACAATGACATCATTCGCAGAAATACGAATTCTTAATATCAAGAATTAAATGTCAACTAGTAAAAATTATCATTCTTGATGTCTGTAATTGTATTTTCACTAGTTAAATGCCATAGGCTGCCGTTCAAATTAAATTGTTGATGTCAAGTATTGATTTCTTAGTTAAAATTCCAATTTCACATATCAGAAATACAATTCTCACTAAAAATCATAATTTTTTATATAAATTATTTTGTTATTAGAAAAAAATATAGAAATTCCTGATATCAAAAACTTCACTAGTTAAAATGTTAATTCTTGATATCTGTAAATATATTTCAACATGTTACATTTATTATTTCTGATATCTGAAAATGTATTTCTTACTAGTACCAATCACATTCATGATTAACATTGTCACTAGTGACAATCGAATTATTGAAATCAAAATGTTTTACTAGTATTGTAACCATTCAAGTGTTGATTTCAAGAACAGACATTTGCACTAGTAATCACATAACTACTGATAACAAGAAAAAAGGTTCTTCCTAGTGAGAATTGTATTTCTGATGTGTGAAATTGTAATTTCAACTATGGAATCAATACTTGATATCAACAATTGAATTTGAATGGCAGCCTAGTAATTTCCCTAGTGAAAAATACAATTACAGACATCCATAATTATAGTTTTTACAAGTCGAAATTTAATTCTCGATATCAAGGATGCGTATTTCTGCGAGGGATGACGTCATTGTTTATATCAAAAATTACAATTTTTACTGAAATGTAATTCCTCATATCAAAAAATTGCCATTGCTACTAGTAGAAATCTATTTCCTGCTATCAATAATGAGCATTTTAAAGTGAAAACTGAATTGCTAATATCAAGAATTCATATCCTGGGAATGAATAAAGGTCAAAACGGCTTGCCATATGACTACAAAGTTGATAACCGAGCAGTAACTTAGCCAGCGTCCTACCAGATTCGGTCCCTAATCCACGCAGAGTTTTCTCAAGTTTTGTTGTTGTTGCATTAAATAATCAGAACTTTTCAATAACGCGATATCACAGCGTCAAAAAAAGAACTAAACGTCCTCTCGCGTGAGTTCCGGCGATAATGAGCTCTCCCTCCGTTCTCAATCCCTTCATTTCATCTGTGTTTCTCAACATTTCTGAAATAGGAAATAACTTTCTGACCCAATGAATCGTTTTCCGGTCACGTTTGAGTACTGTAACTCTGGGGGGAAAACGAGTTATTTCAGCTTCATTCATAAATTCGGAAGTTCTTCATATTTCAACATGAACAACACGTTTTGTTGTTTCGAACCAGTTTCAGAATCGTCGTTAATTTATTTACAAAAACAATATACAGCGTATATACAAGTGTACAATACAGAATGATCAAGGATTAGCCAACAGAAATGACTGAACATTAACTCTTTAGTTGCCACTCAAAGATAAAACACTAGTCTTTACTTGAGCGTTGTACGAGTATGAACTATGAACTACTATGAAGTAACCAAAGTGCACTTGAACTAGTTGTTCCCATAAACTGCCCACTAGAGAGCGGTATTTACCAACATTAACCAGCAGAAGTGTACAATAACATTGGCATATACTGGAAATACAACGTTCAGAAATACTGTCCATTAATTATGCACTGTGCATCTCCTCCAGTCTATCTCATATTTGGACACAGATGTTGTATTGCATTTGCTACACGTTATCCTTCTGGGACCCAGGAATAGGTTTTTGTCCACTGTAGACTGTAGACACCATACATCATACCTATACATATACATGCATATAAATAATACCTTGACCTTATTTAATGTCCTGTAAATGTCCACAGAAATTTTTTCAGAAATACCAAATATTTGGAGGTTTCACCAGGACAACAACTTCTCCTTTGTCTTTAGAAATGAGTGAATGATCAAATTTAGCGCACTTATGATAATATTTTGTGATTATCATTTAAATCTGACTAATTTTCAAATAGTTTGTCACAAATCAACATCTCAGGAAAATGTTATGGGGTTTCTAATCAAAATGTGAATTTATGTTACAAAACAGGGCATTTAGTTCATATCCACTGTAGAAGACACCAGGACTTAAATCGTTTTTATCAGGCATTTTTAGGGAGACGCAACAAGAATGAAATATCAGATATTATTATAAAAGTGTTGCCAAATATTACTCCAATTTTTACACTTATTTTTTCATTACATGGTGCCCCAAGAACACATAAGCAAATTAGATAGTGTATATATACCATTAATGGCCATTTTACCCTCGTATTGCATAAAGTAAAATGGTATATAATTGAATTCATATACTTAAAGTCCCCCTGTGGTGAATATAATTTAATGTTGTTTAAATGTCTATGTTGTGTTTTTAATATGCTTTAAAACAAACCATCTGCAAATTCATGTCAACACCATTGATGAGTTTTTTCTCTTTAAAACTGCAGTGAACCAAAATATAAATGTATATAAACGCAGTTTGAAATTGCTGGTGTTTCTGACGTCACAAACTACCTTGTAATGAATCACGTGACGAGGGGGGGCGGGCTTTAGCATATCATTAACTATTCTCTGAAGCAGTGGAGTCTCAAGACCGGTTATCCCGGTATATTCTTCTGATGATATGAAAAATCTGGTAGATTTAGCAATATAGCGGGTGAATTATGTTATGATGAACTATATGTGATTTGTGTAACACTGGCAACACATTATTAGCTGTTTAATAACGTAGTCAAGCAAAAGGCTAATCGTATTAATTACCGGTATGTCTCCAACATTGTAAAGAGTGCCATTGGTCAGCGTTTACCTCAGTAAGTTGGCCGTATTTCTGAGCTCCTGCGAGTGAGTGGAGGCGGGGATAATTTGCATATTTATGAAGCTGCGTATACTAAATTAAGCAAGCTATTTTAAGACACAAAGATTTTTTTTTGTACAATTATTGACTACAGGGGGACTCTAAGAATCATGAACCCTAACATTTAATTGGTTTGCCTTTACATGTCATTTCATGTTCTGGTGCCCACTACAGAGGACAAAGCATGACATATGAATAAAATATATTTTCCAAAAATGTTTTTTTCTGGGTCTCAGGAGGATATTTGGATGTAGCAAAGAGAGGGAGAACTAAAAAGGTACTTTAAATGCAATTTAAAGACGTTATAATAAAATATAGCCTAGCTAGTATGTATTCTCTTCAAACAGGACATTTTATGACTTATTCAAACTTGTGCAAGGTTAAGTTTTTATAACACTATAATATATCTAAAATCAAATAAATTTACTATTATGTAGGCTACTATTTACATATCAGTTTGCGCGTCCGACTTCAAGTGTCTCTTTTAAAATACCTATTAGGTAATGACAGTTCTGTGCTGTTTTTGTCAATGATCACCTGTTGAAAATCGTGGATTTCATCTTGGCCTTTGTGCACATCGTAATTGTGCATTTGACAAAAGCGTCTCAATGTGCAGTGCGCGAAGCACACCAGTAAAAGAATGCAAGCTACAATGCAAACCATTATTGCTAAAAGAGTGCCCGATGAGATTGACATTGGCTTGTCGGTTGGGGATCTGCTCGTAGGAAATATATCAAAAGGTGTTGAGCTGCCTGAACCCTCAGAGTCTTCTCCCACACAGATGCCATCTTCCAAAAGCACGAATCCTTCATTGCAGGAACATTCATATCCTCCAGCTGTATTGTTACAGTTCTGTTCACAGATATCATTTGAGCATTCATCAATGTCAACGCACGTTTTCTCATCTACAAGTAGGAAGCCATTGGGGCAATTGCACTGGTAGTTGTTGTTGGGGTCACACTCAGCTGGGCACTCGAAATCTGCACAGTGCATTTCACATTTGTTCATGTCCTTTGTCGACTGTATGTATCCCTCATAGCATTCACATTGATAACTCCCTCCAGTGTTGATGCAGTCGTGCTCGCATGGTGCAGACTCGCATTCGTCCAAATCAACGCAAATGTCACTTTCTTTGCTAAAGCCGGGCATGCAGTCCTCGGAAGACTTTTCATTTGCAGCCTCCATCAGCAAATCCGGCTCGTCCTGCTTGCTGCATGTGACTCGATTACTGTCGAGTTTAAATCCAGGCTGACAGATGCATGCGTGGTTAACGCACTTATATTCACATCCACCACCAAAAACCTCACAACTCCAAGGTGCTTGAAGCCACGCGCCGTCGTAACAAATGTGTCTGGTCCTCAGCGGCTGCACTGTCGCATTGGTGCCTTGAGGGATTTCTTGGAGGAGTTCGTTTGCATTAAATCCAAAAGGAGTTTCATATACGACTGCCGAATCGTTGCTCAGGGGCTGACAGTAACCGAGGTTGTTATATTCACACAGATAACCATCGAGCATGTCATCGCATGGTCTTTCAGCCCATTTCTGAACTTTCTGTGATACCGAAGCACATAGTGGAGAACACACCGCTCGCTCGCTTTCCCAGTTGGTGTAGTGGCTCGTGTCGTCTCCAGTGACCCATTTGTATCCCTTTAACCCATCGTTTGAGTTTGAACACTGATATCTCAGCCCAAGCCAAAAGTTTCCAGAAGTGCCCTTCAATAACTTAGCAAGAACATCGGCCGATTTTGTGGTGCGCACGGTCATCAGATGTCCCCCTTTCTCCCGACAGACTCGCTGCGCCGCGTCAAAGCTCGCTCTCTCCGTTTGGACGGTGAAGCATTTCCCCTCCGCACAGTTACCGGCACTGATGTTTTCCCCGTGAACCTTCAGAACAACGAGCGCCAGCGCCATTCCTATGATCTCTCTCATCTCTGCTGACACGGTATGTACCGATATTACAAGTTATGGAGAAGTGACCGGCGCGCTGTAGAGTCCGAGGTGTGCCGTGCAGCATTTATAATGACATCCATGTCTCCAAAAATTAAAGGAAGTCCGTGTTATCTGGCAGAGATCCCGGAGCTCTCTCTCTCTCTCTCTCTCTCTCTCTCTGCGCGCATGTGTTTGGATATATGATATCTATCCTGGGGATTTAATTTCCAAATTAGTCACCGAGAATAGATGTCGCCTTTTCGCCTAACTATGTTTTGAAAGCTAGGCTACTCTTCCTAAAATAGACAGATAGATTAGAAATATTAGATAGATGGATGGCTGTATAGATAGATAGATATTCAGAGAGATAGGCAATGGGATGTTTTATCCACACTTTGTATAAAGATGATTCTCAACTATGTTATGGAAGATATAACAGAATAATTTGATTATACCATTTTACTTTATGCAATATGCGCGTAAACATGGCCATGTGCTTTCAATGCAATGCATACACTGTATTTAATTTGCATATTGAAGTGTTTTTTGGGACAGTATGTAATGTAAAAAGACGTGCGATAATGGGAGTAATAAATGGGAATATTCATAAGCATATCCATACTTAAAACTGTGTAGGCTATGTTGTCAGAGAAACATCGATTCTTCGTCTCAGGAGGATATTTTGTCTCGTGCAGAGTGAATCCAGCATCTAAATATATATCACTTCCGAAGCTGGCCGTCGGTCCTCTTAGCAGCATGAAAAACAATAGTTTTATTCAATTAATTTAATAGCCTGTAGCCTCGAAAGCGAACCAAGATCTCTCACTAAAATGCTGTTGCTTTGTTAAACACCTCTGAGACACCGCGTGCGAGAGATCACAACTAACATTATACCTGTGATTGGCTACAATACTCACCGCTGCAAAACACATGGAGATCATGCGTTTGACAAATGTGCAAATCTGATAGATAGACAGATAGATAGAATGATAGAATGATAGAATGATGATAGATAGATAGAATGATAGATAGAATGATAGAATGATAGAATGATGATAGATAGATAGAATGATAGATAGAATGATAGATAGATAGATAGATAGATAGATAGATAGAATGATAGATAGATAGATAGAATGATAGAATGATGATAGATAGATAGAATGATAGATAGAATGATAGAATGATGATAGATAGATAGAATGATAGATAGAATGATAGATAGATAGATAGATAGATAGATAGAATGATAGATAGATAGATAGAATGATAGAATGATGATAGATAGATAGATAGAATGATAGATAGATAGATAGAATGATAGATAGAATGATAGATAGATAGATAGAATGATGATAGATAGATAGATAGAATGATAGAATGATGATAGATAGATGGAATGATAGAATGATAGATAGATAGATAGATAGAATGATAGATAGATAGATAGAATGATAGATAGAATGATAGATAGATAGATAGAATGATAGAATGATGATAGATAGATAGATAGATAGATAGATAGATAGAATGATAGAATGATGATAGATAGATAGAATGATAGATAGATAGATAGATAGAATGATAGAATGATGATAGATAGATAGATAGAATGATAGAATGATAGAATGATAGATAGATAGAATGATAGATAGATAGATAGAATGATAGAATGATAGATAGATAGATAGAATGATAGAATGATGATAGATAGATAGATAGATAGAATGATAGATAGAATGATAGAATGATAGATAGATAGATAGAATGATGATAGATAGATAGATAGATAGAATGATAGATAGAATGATAGAATGATGATAGATAGATAGAATGATAGATAGATAGATAGAATGATAGATAGAATGATAGAATGATGATAGATAGATAGAATGATAGATAGATAGAATGATAGAATGATAGATAGAATGATAGAATGATGATAGATAGATAGAATGATAGAATGATAGATAGATAGATAGATAGATAGATATAATGATAGATAGAATGATAGAATGATGATAGATAGATAGAATGATAGATAGATAGATAGAATGATAGAATGATAGATAGAATGATAGATAGAATGATAGAATGATGATAGATAGATAGAATGATAGAATGATAGATAGATAGATAGATAGATAGATAGATAGATAGATAGATAGATAGATAGATATAATGATAGATAGAATGATAGAATGATGATAGATAGATAGAATGATAGATAGATAGATAGAATGATAGAATGATAGATAGAATGATAGATAGATAGATAGAATGATGATAGATAGATAGAATGATAGAATGATGATAGATAGATAGATAGATAGAATGATAGATAGAATGATGCTAGATTGATAGAATGATAGATAGATAGATAGAATGATAGAATGATAGATAGAATGATAGATAGAATGATAGAATGATGATAGATAGATAGAATGATAGATAGATAGATAGATAGATAGAATGATAGATAGAATGATAGAATGATGATAGATAGATAGAATGATAGATAGATAGATAGAATGATAGAATGATAGATAGAATGATAGAATGATGATAGATAGATAGAATGATAGAATGATAGATAGATAGATAGATAGATAGATATAATGATAGATAGAATGATAGAATGATGATAGATAGATAGAATGATAGATAGAATGATGCTAGATTGATAGATAGATAGATAGAATGATGATAGATAGATAGAATGATAGAATGATGATAGATAGATAGATAGATAGAATGATAGATAGAATGATGCTAGATTGATAGAATGATAGATAGAATGATGATAGATAGATACATAGATAGAATGATAGACAGATAGAATGATAGATAGATAGATAGATTGATTGATAGAATGATGATAGATAGATAGAATGATAGACAGATAGAATGATAGATAGAATGATGATAGATGGATAGATAGATAGATAGAATGATGATAGATAGAAATATAGATAGATAGATAGAACGATAGATAGATAGAATGATAGATAGATAGATAGAACGATAGATAGATAGAATGATAGAATGATGATAGATAGATAGATAGATAGATAGATAGAACGATAGATAGATAGAATGATAGAATGATAGATAGATAGATAGATAGATAGATAGATAGATAGATAGAATGATGATAGATAGATAGAATGATAGACAGATAGATAGATAGAATGATAGATAGATAGATAGATAGATAGAATGATAGAATGATGATAGATAGATAGATAGAATGATAGACAGATAGAATGATAGATAGATAGATAGATAGATAGATAGATAGATAGATAGATAGATAGATAGATAGATAGATAGAATGATAGATAGATAGATAGATAGAATGATAGAATGATGATAGATAGATAGATAGAATGATAGACAGATAGAATGATAGATAGATAGATAGAATGATAGAATGATGATAGATAGATAGATAGATAGATAGATAGAATGATAGATAGATAGATAGATAGAATGATAGATAGATAGATAGATAGATAGATAGAATGATAGATAGATAGATAGATAGATAGAATGATAGAATGATGATAGATAGATAGATAGAATGATAGACAGATAGAATGATAGATAGATAGATAGAATGATAGAATGATGATAGATAGATAGATAGATAGATACAATGATAGATAGATAGAATGATAGATAGATAGATAGATAGAATGATAGATAGATAGATAGATAGATAGAATGATGATAGATAGATAGATAGATAGATAGATAGAACGATAGATAGATAGAATGATGATAGATAGATAGATAGATAGATAGATAGATAGATAGATAGAATGATAGAATGATAGAACGAAATGGTCCATTCTCTTGTTCCATTAAGATTTATACAAAATGTTTCATTAAGCTGTAGTTTTTTTAGTCATAATATGAATAATATGTAAGGATTATTCAATTCAATTTAATAGAATTATACTATTAATAGACATGCGTAAATCTTGAAAAAAAACTTCATTTTTTGAGTGTAGAAAAAGTGAAGAGTGGTATTACAGTGATGAATGTTTCATTTATTTGATTTGTATGTTTTGTAAGACGAGTAGTTATTAAATTGTGTAATTTGGGGTTTGTGTTGAGGGATGTCACAGTAAGGAAAACACCAGCATGAGGAATTTAATACATTTATGTATAGATTTAGACAATTTACAAGCGTTTTTCTAAGTATTTATAAGTATAAGCACAGTGAGTAAGTACCAAAGGGTGGAAACGGACGACAGTGCCATTGAAGTATATCACTGTTTCCATGACTTCAATGAAACTGGGTGGATAGCGGTGCCCTTAACAAAAGGAGTTTATTTAGATTTTGATACTATTGACGGTCTGTAGGTGTGTGCATGATGACTGATAAAGCGCTGGTCAAAGAAAAAATGCATCCCACCCTGAACTACACTTTCTCCTCATTTCCTTTCGCAGTCTGCCACACCTCAAACAATCATGTAGGAAGTTTTCATAGAACAATCCATGAAAGGAAGTCATAGCAAGAAGACTAGGATTGAAAACAGAAATGAAGTTAAGGATGCCCTGATTGAATACCACGCAAATCCAGATCTTGGTTAAAGTCAGGACATTCTTAAAATGGTGTTCGTGAGATGCTCCTGGTCTTATTTTTGTGACCTTTTCATGGCAGGAAATTGGAGGGAAATGTCAGAGACAGTCATTTAAGTCTTTTCCATTTTTAATCGGTGAGTTATGCACCACTCATCTCATCAAAATGTAATCATGTAGTCTAATTTAGAAATCGTTCCTAAACGTGTATTAGTATAGGTAATATTAATTCTCAGGCAGGGTGAAGTCAATCCTTCCCACTCAGGTATTGTCATTGCATGCTTTCTTGCCAGTCATATCCTCAGGAAGAAAGGAAGGGTGTCGTTTCATTATTCTCTCTTTTTTTTTTTTTACAGATTAGTGAAATCTTTTGTACCTAGAAAGAAGCGAAGGGCTCCGGATCTGGATCTTGATGAAACAATAAGAGAGTCATTTGATAATGTTATCTTTTGTTCCACAGGGAAAGCATCACAGGTAAATGTTATCTGATGCATGACGTGTATGGAAAAACTCTATCAGGACAAGACACAAATCAGTCGATTTCAATTTATCATCAATAATCACAATTATTTGAAGGCACTTTTGTCATGCATTGGAAGTGTTAAACCCAATGTAAAATAGTTTAAACCTCGCAAAAGGCGCCTTTATGAATCTTTTAGTTACCAAATTTCTAATTTTATGTTTCCATAAGATGTTTATGTTTAGGAAGGAGGAAAAAATTGCTTAATTGTCATAAGTAAATTAACATTGTACATGCTTAAAAAATAAAGGTTCTTTATTGGCAGCTATATAGTTCAATAAAGAACATCCACTCCACAAAACGTTCTTTATAGTGGAAAAAAGGGTTTGAGATTTTTAAAAATGTTCTTTACACTAAGAAAAATTCATGCTTTAATAGTAGACTAATCATTGCAGGTTTCATCAGTCCAGTCTGTGAATTGCAACATAAACGTCTGCGTTTAGCTTCAAAGGGCGTCTTCAACGACGGAAATCTATAAAATTATCTTATTCTGTGGATTTTGCCTCCACTAGTTACGCTATTTTTCTGCAGCCACTATGCGCGCGCACCTGCAAGTGACGTAACTGTGACGTAACTGAAACGGCACCCGCCATTTTTAAAAGCCGTGTAAACACACAGGTTACATATTCTTACTCTACGAACATGGAAAATGATAGATGAACCAACGCCAAAGTCCAGGCACTTCTCAACCGATCACGCTTCATCCTCCATCCTCCTGTTGTTGATGTAGTTGAATGTCGGAGACCGGGATAGCTGCAGGTTGGAGTAATGGGCGTGCCAAAGATGAATTGCTGTAACAGAGACTGACCCCTAACCCAGAGCCTATGGCTCTGCCCTAACCCTACGTCACACCCTGACAGACAGCTTTCACGACCAAAGACCTTTCTCCACGCTCCTACCTTTCGTCATGCCCATTACTCCAACTGAATTCGGACACCGAGTGCTGCTTTTGCATAGTTTGTGCTTGCTGTTTAATAATCATTCAAAACGTAGCAAACTGGCAGCTCCAGTAATAATGAAAAGATTTATCTTGAACTCTATCATGGAAACTAGCATGTATAAACCTTAATGAAACAATTTAAGAATCAATTAAAACCAACAGTTTGGAAAATTGATGAATGCACTCAATAATTACTGATAATTAATCACTCAAACCCCTTTATCTAAACCTCTCTCTTACTTGACTCACATATCCGCCATGTTTGTAGTTTTTTTATCCATGTTTGTAGTTCTAATCGAATCCTCGTCCAACGCGCAATGGGTTGTGGGCAATATTAGCCATCAGAATGTGCACGGATCTGCACTTCGGATTCTGAACGAAAATAGTAGATCATCCAGGTAACATACTACGATTTGGGACGTACTAATTTTATTTTCGAATACTATTTAGGACGGATAGTATGTGAATTGGGATGCACCAAGGGTTTAGGAGCAGAGGCTCTAATCTTTCTTTTGATGTATTGAATGTTCAGATATTCATACAACAAAATATTCTGGGGGCCATGAACGTTTTGTGAAATGTCAAAAAATGCCAGTGGTGGGCAACATTAATAAAATAAAAAAGATGGTGGGGAAAGAGTTAAGCGTGTAAAAAAACCTTCTTTTTTTTTTTGGTCTTCTCTTAAATTCTCTTAAATTCTTCTCTTTCAGTAACAGTTACAACAACAATCCCTTTTAAAAAAACCGGTAAACTTAACATGCTGTGTGCAATGTGCACGTGTACATATTTTTGTAAGAAGTCATCCACCCCAAAAAAATAAATGAACATCCTAAGCGAGGTCTGAGTGTTGCCTTCTCCCCTTGAGAGAGCAGATCTCTCCCAAGCTGTAAAACACATCCTCCCTTTCCGATCCTCTTGTTTTTGGAACCTGCTGACTCCTAACATGGGTTTTATTGCTTTGGCATTCACAGATGAGAATGTTTGAGCTGCCAACATTATAAGGCATCACTCTTGACGCAAATGCTTATCCTAAAGGTAGGTGACTCTTAAAATACCTTAATGCAAAATAAATGGTCTCTTTCACAGAGAATGAAATGCAGATGAATTAAAATGATGAAGAGAAAGGCTGATATATGTGAAATCCAATATTGTAATGCATTAACTAATTGTTTGTGTGTTATGTGTATTAGGATATCCCAGCATTTCTCCCACATCAACGGAATCACTTGTGGGTCGAGTCTTATTTTTCGCTGAATATACAGTATCTCTGGCATAGGGTTATGAAGAGCTGAATGCTTGAGATTTTACTCTTTATTGAAGTCCTTTTTATGTTTATATTTCTAGGATCCTATTATTTACTTTTCAGGGTGATGAAGGAAGGCTGTGCCCAAAACCCGTCTGCTGATATGAGAAATTACTCTGATCCTTGTTATTGTTAGTTCATATTTTGGGCAGAATGGTGAACGGTAAATTAAATGCACAAGTGAGCTGGACACCCTTACTGTAAACTTCTAAGTTATAAAAAATAAAACAAATATTATTGAAGTACGTTATACAAAAAAATACTATTTTAGTTGCTCTAATTAGGCTTATTCTTAATTTAGGCTAATTCAATGTGTTACTTGCCATTTCTTTGTATTCTTTGTGAAATTTACTAGGAATTTCTGACAGTGGAAATCAACACCAATTTTTTTTCAGTGCTGAAAAACGACAAGGTTTAGTGAGGTTAAAAGCCACATTAAAGGATTCATGAACTATATTGTTTTATTGTTTTATAATGTTTCCTTGCGTAAACTTATGATGTGATTTTGACATCAAAAATTGTCATAATTTAGAAATAAAAGGCATTTTTCTGATCTGAACGCTCTGTTTGAAGGGGTGTGTCTGCTGTGATTGGCTGCTGTGAGACTTCAGTGTAAACGCCCACTGCTGTGATTGGCTGCTGTGAGACTTCAGTGTAAACGCCCACTGCTGTGATTGGCTGCTGTGAGACTTCAGTGTAAACGCCCACTGCTGTGATTGGCTGCTGTGAGACTCAGTGTAAACGGCCACTGCTGTGATTGGCTGCTGTGAGACTTCAGTGTAAACGCCCAATGCTGTGATTGGCTGCTGTGAGACTTCAGTGTAAACGCCCACTGCTGTCATTGGCTGCTGTGAGACTTCAGTGTAAACGCCCACTGCTGTGATTGGCTGCTGTGAGACTTCAGTGTAAACGCCCACTGCTGTGATTGGCTGCTGTGAGACTTCAGTGTAAACGCCCCCTGCTGTGATTGGCTGCTGTGAGACTTCAGTGTAAACGCCCACTGCTGTCATTGGCTGCTGTGAGACTTCAGTGTAAACGCCCACTGCTGTCATTGGCTGCTGTGAGACTTCAGTGTAAACGCCCACTGCTGTGATTGGCTGCTGTGAGACTTCAGTGTAAACGCCCACTGCTGTGATTGGCTGCTGTGAGACTTCAGTGTAAACGCCCCCTGCTGTGATTGGCTGCTGTGAGACTTCAGTGTAAACCGATCCTTAGGATCCTTTGGAAGGGAATGTTATTTCTAGTCCGTCCTGTATCGCTCTTCTCTCCTCGTCATATCACTAACACGCCAGTGGGCGGGACCAAAGTTGCAATGATGAAGTATGCGTTGATCTTCTTCTGCAGAGGCGATCTTTCACCTATCTACATTGCACAATGAGTAATTCGTGGGGATTGGTTACAATAAAAGCTGTTTTTGGACTAACAAGGAAGTTTTCAGTTCTGAAACTTATATTCTTATAGTGTGATGACCACTTATATGTCAAAAGCTCAAGGAAAGTTTGATTTCTCTGTCCATGACCCCTTTAATATTTTGAAGCAGGTTTCAATGTTTTGGACTGTGCCGGTCAGACTGTTTGGCTCCAGGCTAGAAACTATTTCTCCGTGGCTTTTTGTTATGCAATTTTAAGACTGTAAGGTAAAACTATGTGGCAAAAACAAGCATTCTACACAGTGAGGACAGTTAGAGCGGCATAATTCACTCTAAATGCATCAATTGTCAAGCAGGTTGTTGCTCAATCTGACGTGTAACACATTCTTCAACAATAATGTTTTCTTTTGATGGATTGGACTGATTTTTATTCTTAATTTTAAATCTCAGTGTAACCGACAGGATAAGATAATGCAGAATCTGATTCATGACTATAATTATTTTTTTTACACTGCAGTTTACTCAGTACGGTTATACCAGGCCAGACTTTTGTGATCATCTCTTGATAATGTGCCATTTTTCAAGCACAGGGTTTAGTAAATAACATGAATCACTTTTTCTTACACATATCTTGCAGGGAAAGTGTTTTCTCAATTTCTACCACATACAGACTTAAAGGTTCATCTTCTAAAGAAAACATGACTGGTGTTTCCCCATGCATGCATAATGTGTTGCGAGTGCAGTTTTTGAGGTGTTCTGAGGAGGATTTAATGCATTGCAGAGCAATAGTAATAGTAATGATTGCTTTTAGCATGCACTCTTTGACGATTAAACATGACTGTAACTGACCACATCATTTCACTGCTCTCTTCACAGTAAACACTGAGGCCCAACTGGGTTAAAACTGGATAAGCCCTCGAGTCCAGCGATATTTTGGAGGACATCCAGTCTGTGGAGCTCTGCAAAACATCCTGGCCCAAGCGGCTCGCCTTCTGCTTGCATAACTTCAATACCTGACAGCAGTAATATAGCATTTGTCATTTTGATATAAGACACGTATGCATGAGTGTTTACATTGGCAGTGCGCTTCAGAGTGGGGTGTTAAACACATGATCCTTAAAGGAACAGTTTCTGTTAGTGAAAGAAAGCTTGCATGTAGCTTCAGAAGCATATATAAGACGTTAGCCGCATTTTCACTGAAGTAACTATCCCCAGGAACTAGGGACTTTGGGGTGATACTCGGTGTGTTTTGATCTAAATGAAGTTCCGGGTAAACATTTCCCCCTCAAAACAGCCCTGCCGTAGTACTTTCTCAAAGTTCAGGAACTTTCAGGAGTGGGACTGAACATGCTGATTGGTTGAGCTTACGCAGCATTTTATTTCAACCTAAAAGGATGTTGCAGTGCGTGCAGGACCGACGACGCGGTTCAGGCTTTATTAAGTTTATTTGCGGTGAACGAAATCCAGTGGGCTCTGGAAAGTCGCGCACAGTCCTACATCACCGGACTTATCTTCACGGTACTTTAGACCGCGATGGAAACACAGACAGCAGCAGGTCTGGGGGAAAAGAGTTCCTGGGGGGAAAAAAAAGTAATTCCGGTGGAAACGGGGCTATGCATTACTGTTATGGTAATTTCATTTTTTTTGGTTTTACAGATGTGATCACCTTATAGAAAAGAACTGATGTTTCTTTAGAAATGTTTTTTGTGTTCATGAGAGTAAATGGCTGGACTGTTCCTTTAATTCCTGGAACATCCTGTGTCTTTTGGGAAGCACTCCCCAACTGTGCTGATCGTATCATAAATAAGGACATCACAGCTCTCTCAGTAGATGAAGCCAAGCTATGTTTATTAAAACGCTGCGGGCGTGACGTCAAAACCCGGAAGACTATTCTCCACTGATTCCATCAATATTTTCCCATGACTTTTTAAATAAGGTCTGTGCTTAACAGTACTTGACAATACATTTTGTTCGACAACCTGCACACACTCACACCCCAAACTTACTAGAAACTACGTTTTTAAAAATAAACATAACAGCTTCAAAATTCTCGTTTTAGATATGGATGTGTGTAATTTACACCCATGGGAAAATCTCGAGGGAACCAGTGGCGAATTAGTCTTCAGGGCTTTGACGTCATGTCTGAAGCTCTCTGTGAAGGTCAGGAAGTAATACAGCTTTAATATGTATGACTCAAAACGTGTTTTACTATTGGATTTACCACACATTACAGGATTCCAGTAAGAGTCGAGGGAGAAGCAACAAAAACATTCCAGATTCTAAATTTAATTCATTCAAAATTCTAATTCAAACTAAAGTTTGGAATAATTACGTTTTTTTTGTTTTTTTTTCGAAAGAAGTCTCTTTTGCTCACCGAGTCTGCATTTATTTGATTAAAAATGCAGCAAAAACAGTGAAATATTATTATAATTTAAAATAACTGTGTTCTATGTGAATATATAGTAAAGTGTAATTTATTCCTGTGAGCAAAGCTGAATTTATCATCATTACTCCAGTCTTCAGTGTCACATGATCCTTCAGAAATCATTCTGATTTGCTGCTCAAGAAACATTTATGATTATTATAATGTCATCGTTCCTTGCAACACAAAAGGTGACTTTTTGAAGGATCTTCATGCAGCTTCAAAGCTCCAAAAAAAGAAGGAAAAAAAATTAAATGAACATAAAATTAGTCAAAGTAATATGAAGCGATCTGTGAGGAACAGTCATTATTCAGTCGAAATATCTGCATAAAGGTTTGGAACAACATGAGGGTGAGAAAATAAAGACTTGCTTGTGAGATCTTCAGAGACATAACCATAAACCTCCTTTTATTAGTCATCATTAAAGTGACTCTATAGTGGCTGTAGTGGACGTGCATCAGAAAACCAGACGGCGATCTAATTGCTACCAAGATGTCAGGAAATGTCCCTTTCCAACACGTTTCGCAACCATATGCAGTGAAAGTCTTGTTTGACTATGATGCCATGATTTTGAGTGCTGTGTGTCTGCAGTGAGTAACTGTCTGTCGTCGTGTCATGTCATCGCTGACGTGCGACTAAACCACACACAGATCTGGAATCATTATCACATATGGACCTTTAATAGTTTCAGTAGTCTGTGTGTAGACTGTAACTCATAACCGCTGTCTGGATAGAAAAGTCCCACCTTTTCTACAAAATAAGGGTGTTCATGTAAAAAATTGTCTAAAAATAATTGTTCTGTACAACAGTATGTCACAGAAAGTGATATTTTAGTATCATTATAGTATATTAATATTTTGAATTAGCTTTAAGTTTTAGACATTTTGTTTTGGATTTAGATTTAGTAATTTTTTATTTTTTCAGATTTATTCAACATTTCTAAAAAAAAAAACTTTAGACTTTCTCATTGACAGACAGCACTGAAAGAAAATGTACTTAAAAGTACATTTCACATATGGAATTAAGTAAATTCTACTTAATTGTGTAAAATTCACAAAGAAAATAAGCAATTTTAACTTAAGGCCAGTAAGAGGGTGTTGAGTAATTCCTACTTAGTTGAAGTTTCCTTTGCAATACTTTTTACTCAAACAATACAATCTGAATTAAACCCCGCTTTTAAAGTGTATGTTTTACTACATAAATAACACAATAGATACACCATATCTATGTAATAGTAGTACCGCAGCACTTGAACACATGATCTTGTACACGACACACACAGACGGCAACATTGGATGGATTGTTTTTGAGTATGAATGTGTCATTTTGAGTAGAAAATGAACTCTAAAATGGCAAGTTGCTGAACCTAGCAACAAAAGCATTGATAAAACCGTGTAAATACAGCTGGACAATCAACCCTATTATTCAAAGCCCAGTGCATGATGGGAACACCATATAGTTTTATTTAATTTTGTAATGTTATTTATGCTTTAATTTCTACAAGCTTTAATTGAGTACTAATATACTTATTATGTAGTATTTACTTCACCACAGAATCATTTTTATCAGTGAGGGTTGTAAAAATTCATTACCCGTCTTTTTCATTTTTATGTTTTTTGTTCACATTTTCATTTGTAATCATGAACATGACGAGCATATAAGCTATAGATTATGCATTTATTTATTTTATGAAGAAAACAGATGAACAGAGACATGCATCACTTTTTTTATTTTCAGCATAAAGCAGATGAATGTTTATTTTTCCCGCAGTGACATTGGAGGCATTTGAGCCTGAACAGGCAAATATGAAAAATTACAAAAAATTGTGAAAGTGAAATATGAACAAAACATGTAAAAAATGTATTGAACTCAATTGACTTCTGCCTGAACACAAACCTTGTATATAATGTGTTTATATTATATATATATATATATATACACTGTGTATGTATTTATATATATATATTAAATTACTGATAGCTAATAGTTTTAGTTTACAATAACAACATACAATATTAAACCAGAAACATTCCTTTAAATTTCAAATCTTCTTATCATACACATTTCATCATAAATATACACTTATAGACGGCATGAAGCTTGCAAATCCACACTGAAAAAAACAATAAGTAAGATTTACTTAATTTTTCTTTGGCAGTTTTTGCACGCATATTGTTTAAGTAAATTTCACTTAGCAAATTAAGTAAACTCTACTCAACTATGCCAAGTAAAATTAACAAAGAAAATAAGTAGTTTTAACTTGGCCAGTAAAAGGTTGAGTAATTTCTACTTAGTAGAAGTTTCCTTTGCAATACATTTTACTCAAAAAATAATACTTGGTACACGATACACACAGACGGTAACATTGGATGGATTGTTTTTTAATATGAATGTGTCATTTTGAGTAGAAAATGAACTCCAAATGTCACAAAATGGCAAGTTGCTAAACCTAGCAACAAAAGCATTGATAAAACCGTGTAAATACAGCTGGAAAATCAACCCTATTATTCAAAGCCCAGTGCATGATGGGAACACCAGTCTCAGAAAAGAGTAGTTTTACTTAATTTTATAATGTTGATATTTACGCTTTAATTTCTACAAGCTTGAATTGAGTACTAATATAGAATTACTTCCTTTTTTTAATTCTTGCCTGGAACTTTTTCATGTAGAAATCATGTGTTTTTTCTGTAGTATTTACTTCACCACAGAATCATTTTTATCAGTGCATATTTCTTATGGATTTTTATCTGCAGAAATGTTTTGGCTTTTCTCAGACAGAGAACAAAAAAATGCAATGCATGATTTTTGAAATGATTTTTGAAATGAACCATTTCCTGACATCTTTACAACTTGACATAATTTACTATAACTAACGCTCAAAGGATGTTATTTATCACTGATGAGCAAAACAATCTTGGGACGCTGATCTCAAACAGATATTTGTGCATATAATTCCCTGAATAGCGAGAACATCCAGGTTTTTCTGGAGCAGGAACAGATGGATAATATGAAGCTTCCAATAGTACTAAAAAAAGATGCAGTGATTTTAGCAAACAGTAAAAATCTGTTTGTTTGTGTTAGTGATGTATATTATATATGTGCAAACTATTGTGCAAAAAAAGTCTAAATATCTTCTTTTGTGTTCTGGAGAAGAAAGAAAGTCATCCAGGTTTGGAACGACAGTGAGAAATTTCATTTTTAAGTGATCTTGCCAAGTGCCAAAAGTGTATAAAAATGGACATTGTGATGGGGACAACATATATGTTTAAATAAAATTAGGAAACACTTTATTTTGCATGTGTAAATGTTACATGCAGAAATAACTATACCTAAACCAACCCCTATTCCTACCCTAATCCTATACACCGATCAGGCATAACATTATGACCACTGACAGGTGAAGTGAATAACACTGATGATCTCCTCATCACGGCTCCTGTTAGTGGGTGGGATATATTAGGCAGCAAGTGAACATTTTGTCCTCAAAGTTGATGTGTTAGAAGCAGGAAAAATGGGCAAGCGTAAGGATTTGAGCGAGTTTGACAAGGGCCAAATTGTGATGGCTAGACGACTGGGTCAGAGCATCTCCAAAACTGCAGCTCTTGTGGGGTGTTCCCGGTCTGCAGTGGTCAGTATCTATCAAAAGTGCTCCAAGGAAGGAACAGTGGTGAACCGGAGACAGGGTCATGGGCGGCCAAGGCTCATTGATGCACGTGGGGAGCGAAGGCTGGCCCGTGTGGTCCGATCAAACAGACAAGCTACTACAGCTCAAATTGCTCCAGAAGTTAATGCTGGTTCTGATAGAAAGGTGTCAGAATACACAGTGCATCTCAGTTTGTTGTGTATGGGGCTGCATAGCCGCTGACCAGTCAGGGTGCCCATGCTGACCCCTGTCCACCACCGAAAGCACCAACAGTGGCACGAGAGCATCAGAACTGGACCACGGAGCAATGGAAGAAGGTGGCCTGGTCTGATGAATCACGTTTTCTTGTACATCACATGGATGGCCGGATGCGTGTGCGTCGCTTACCTGGGGAACACATGGCACCAGGATGCACTATGGGAAGAAGGCAAGCCGGCGGAGGCAGTGTGATGCTTTGGGCAATGTTCTGCTGGGAAACCTTGGGTCCTGCCATCCATGTGGATGTTACTTTGACACGTACCACCTACCTAAGCATTGTTGCAGACCATGTACACCCTTTCATGGAAACGGTATTCCTTGGTGGCTGTGGCTCTTTCAGCAGGATAATGCTCCTGCCACAAAGCAAAAATGCTTCAGGAATGGTTTGAGGAGCACAACAACGAGTCTGAGGTGTTGACTTGGCCTCCAAATTCCCCAGATCTCAATCCAATCGAGCATCTGTGGGATGTGCTGAACAAACAAGTCCGATCCATGGAGGCTCCACCTCGCAACTTACAGGACTTAAAGGATCTGCTGCTAACATCTTGGTGCCAGATACCACAGCACACCTTCAGGGGTCTAGAGGAGTCCATGCCTCGATGGGTCAGGGCTGTTTTGGCAGCAAAAGGGGGACCAACACAACATTAGGAAGGTGGTCTATATTAGGAATGTTATGCCTTATCACTGTAAGTACATGTAGTTAATTGTATTTACTCAGTATTTAAATGTATAATTACACTGTAACACGGACACCTTAAAATAAAGTGTAACCAAAATGAATGCAAAATGTCAGGATTTGTCAGGTTGTGAACATGCTCTGATATGGCGAACAATAGTGTTTTTGTTTGAACAAGCCAAGTTTAAATCCGGCTCTGGTAATCTCTCATCCCATCTGCTTGTATTCTTCTATATAAATATACTTTAACAAATGTATAATGATTTGCATTGATGCATTCGGCACACACTTTGCAACAGCAACTTGCATTGCACTACACATTTATCTGTATGTGTTCTCTGGAAATCAAACCAGTGAGCTTGACTTGAGCTTTACCTCAACACAAGCCAAACACAATGATTTCCCCACAGACGCATTTGCTTTACAATAGAACTATACATTCTAATACAAGCTGGGTTTTCCTGTTTCTTGTTTGCTGCCCGTGTTACCATAGGTGCTACAGCCGAAGCATATTTTTAGGCAGCTGTTCTCGAACAACTCTGGATGACCTTTTAAAGCTCTTGAGAAGTGACAATGGTTTTCCTCGCTCTTTAGTTGCTACTTGGGGTTTTGGAAATGACTCCTTACCTACGAAATTTCACTTTTTCCTGCTCTATTGATGAGTTAAATAATTGTACAGCATCTGCAAGCTCTATTTAGCCAAGCCATTGTTTATAATGATGTGTCCTTTGAGAAACGGCATTGAAATATCTTGTTGGATCGGAGATCATTTCTCAAAAGTGCTGTAAAGTTATGGAAGCTGGTGAAAGGTTGTTGATGTGAGCTAAACACAATGTTAACACAAAAAAACACTGATGTTCATTTGGGATTTTCATTCACTTCTCAGTGATTTATATATATATTTTTTTTGTAGAACAGCATCATTTCTTTAGCTTTAAGATGGTCATACTTATTGAAAATCTATTATTTTGAATGAAATGTCGCCCCTTTTTTGTTTGCAATGTGACATGACTGAGTGAAACTAAATATTCAGTTCCATCAGGAAATTGGATGGAAAAGTGTTTCTGCAAGACATAAAGGCATTTTATTTGTAGGTTTTAGTATTTCACGTCATCTGCAAAGTAATCTGAAAAAAGTGGAAAGCAATAAAAGAAAATAAAAGATGGAAGTTTTGTTGACGCCTTATAATGGTTTAATCTGAAATAAAGGTTAAGAAACGAATTCATCCAATAAAATGAAAGCAACCTTTTTAAGACTTTATAAAGGTTTGTTCTTTACGAAATGAAAAAGTAGCTCATAAAACGTAAGCACTTTCCAGCAATTTGGAGAAGCAAAACACTAAAGACTTTAACTTTTACTAATGGGAGACACTTTTCACCATCTAATCAATTCCTGGTAAAATCCCACCCTACACCTTTACTCTGTTACCTTAATTTAATACCGTTTGTAATTTTAAGGGGTCATTTATTTTCAACAATGTGAATGTCTCAGTTGAGCATTATTTATTTGTATTCGGTACATTTCACTGTGGATTCTTTAGTAAATCAGACTTTTAACATCATTTCATTTAGATTTAATAACTGTTGTATTCATTTGTTTTGTTGTTGAGCCAAAACCTTTGTTTTTAGAGTGTATAATATACATTTAAATTAGCTGATTAACCTCAACTATCAGTGAAGGTTTAGTTTTTATTTGTTTAGAAGAAATTCAGTATTTTTTCATAGTTTAAACGTCTAATAAAGCAACGGGAATGTAATATTTCAGATCAGATCAGATCTATTTTAAGGGCAGATTTTGTCAACATTCTCATAATGCATTTCTAAACCTCACCATGGGTTTTGTGCCGTGTCCAAGAACAACGCACAGGGGAGGAACATCCCATAGCCGTGCCATCTCTGTTTCTGGACAAAAAGCTGGCATTTCCTCAATGATAGCTGCTTCCTCAATCCATCTCCAGCTGTCACACACAAGGTCCTTTTCAGAGTTTGAAGGTTTACTTTGAATTGCATTAAATGAGTGTAATTTATCAAAAAATACTGGCTGCATCCGAAATAACAATGGGTGAAAAACAGTGTGTGACAAAAGAAGCATTGAAGTCTGAATTCACAGTACTCATAAAGGATTAGGCAAAAAGTACCAGGATGATCTACTTCCGCTGAGATGAAGTGTGCATACGATTGACACTTTACTATCCCATGAGGCCACGGGAGAGGATTTATGAGTGGCAGTGAAGCAGCACAAGCCACTCTGAAAGGTCACACGACAGTGACAATATGTCTGATTACATTCTACACACACTCATTCTATAGAACATACTTTTTTAGCAGTTGCAATGTAATTATTCAAAATAAGTACCTACTCAATGTGATTTTAGACGCAGCCAATGACTATAGAGTTTGTGATGGATCTGTAAAGGCCCGTTCACACCAAACAGGTTAACTAAATAATGATAAATACAAAGATCTGTCATGAAACTCTAGATGGTGCGGGCTGAGATGTCCTTAAAGCGGTGGTTGATTATGATTTGACTTTTGTAACTTTAGTGAGTGTGTAATGTTGCTGTTTGAGCATAAACTACATCTGCAAAGTTACGACGCTCAAAGATCAAAGCAAAGGGAGATATTTTCTTTTAAAGAAATCGCTAGTGTTGTAGTCAAGACCACCTAATCCGAGACCAATGTGTGTTGAGACCAAGACCAGACCAGCACTCCTTAAATTCATAGAGATCCACAGTACCACCTGAGAAATGACTTATAACTTATAATAAATGACTTATAATAAATATAATTAGAATAAGACACTATGTAGAGCTGTTACCAATCAAATAAAATCATTAACAACTAAATGAATCTTTGCGCTAGAGAGGTGATACAGAAGATGCATCTGAATTGGTAAATTGCAAATGCATAACTAATGTTGAGGATAATGTTTTTAAAAAAGTGTTTGTAAAAACAATATCATGTTTTCAGTCATGCTCAATTTTGTGAGAACAGCTCTCTTGCTCTTGTGTTAATTATATCACATGTTATAAATCCAGATCTCATACAAGAACTTTTTGCAACAATATCTTGAATTTTGTGAGCATTTGTATACATTTTTGGTGACATTTTTGACACAATCCCTAATTAATTTCTGAATCGGCACAATAAATAAATCAAATGAGAAATAAGTTATTGATTGCATCTGAAGCAGTAAGTTTTACATCCAATCACATTCATGATGTTAATAAATAAATCAGACAATGCACTGGCAATTTATTAATACCCCAGCAGTTGTGGTCTTGACCGGTCTTGAAAAAAAATCCCGAGTCCTCTTAGTCTGAGACCGAGACAACACCGAGCACAAATGTGGTCGAGATCGAGACAAGACCAAGACCATCAAAAAAGACCAGTCTCGAGTACTACAACACTAGAAATCGCTTTTTAAGAACTACTACAAACGGCTGGTAGAGACAACGAGCTTCTTCACGGGTTAGTGACATCACAAACCCTAAAATGTACATAAACCCCGCCCCAGGAACACGCAACAAAGGCCATGTTGAGAAGAGCATGTCTTAAAGCAAGATGACAACATAAGTTATAACCGTAATTAAACTAAACTATACCTGTTCTCTCTTCATGCAGCAGATATTCTCTGGCTCTGTGCATCTTACAACAGTTCCCACACCAGCGATTTATAGATTATCATGACAGAATATGCTAATAAATGACTTGAGGATAGTAAACTCCACATCAGCTCCATAAATTCATCAACTAACCATTCAGAAACGTCCTGTCTCGTCACTTCTTCTTGAGTCTCTCCATCATTGTCCGACTCCGGTTTGAACATAAAAGGCTGAACAGTTTCTGACCTTTTCAGTGTGTGTCCGGCGTGAGGTAATCAGAGCTGCTAACACAAGCTCTTGAAGCTCCGCCCTATTCCTGAAAGGGGCCGGGAGCAGCAGCTCATTTGCATTTAAAGGGACACACAAAAAAGGTGCATTTTTGCTCACCCTCAAAAAGTGATAATATCAACATGCTATAAAAAATGAGCTGTGGGGTATTTTGAGATAAAGCTTCACATACACACTCTGGGGACATCAGAGACTTATTTTACATCTTGTAAAGAGGGGCATTATAGGATAATTTTCGGAGCGTCTAGCAATAGCAAATTAGCTTTAAAAGCATGAGATTCTACCCTCCCTTCAGAGTCTCCAAAACACATGACAGACAAACTACCTCATGTCTCAAAGCACATAAAATTACAATAATAATGAACGTAAACAGCTTAAAGAGCACTGACCTGTACCACCTGACTGATGCAGATTCATTTCAGCGTCGATAGTGTTGCATTGAAACGCATAAATTCGAGTCACGAAACGCTCAGAGTATAACGTCACGGCCCATGGGTTGCTATCTCTTCCAAATTACAGTAGTTATACTGTGAACCCAGCATAAGCTGGTTGTTTTGGTTCAGGAGGAACTGTAAAAGGTGGCTGCTTTTTTTGGTTGCTGTGCTCGCGCTGAGGTCCGTCTAAAACTGCATAGCATGATGACGTGTGATGTCTGCATTTATACATGCATTTGCACTTACCCTACATGTATACACAATCATCTTTAATGTAATCCAAATATTTCATAAAAAGAATGTAATGATGTTTAATTATTCACTTAATAGGCTATTATTATTATTAATTAGTATGTTTATCAATTGAAAGAAATTATGTTCATAATGCACTATATAGTAAGCTATACATATTTTAAATTAGCGTTCGTAGTATAATCAGAGACCTGATTTCGAGGAAGGACCAGATTTTTCATGACAGAGCCAATGGAGCAGAAATGACACGTGACATGACACATTAAATCAGAGAGACTCAAACACAGTGTCATTTCTGATGACACCAGTTACTCATGATATATTCACTGATCTGTGCGCATTTGTGTAATGGGACTATCTGCTCTGATGCAAGAGGGATTTGACAAAGAAAATATGAACAGTTTATTGAGCAAACAAACCATGTGTTAGTCTTTTTCTGGAAATAAAGATGGTTTGTCCAGGATTTGTTGTTCTTTTCCTGCACATCTGGCAATAGCAATGCCAAATCATTGGTCTGATTCCCAGGGAGCTTTGAATAATAGCATGCTGGCCAGATTAAACAAAAATGTTGTTTGACACCATGACACACTAAAAAGTTAAGATAATCCCTGCAGAATCATTAGTGCTATGCGATTCATTTTTTCAGTTTAGTTAATGCATCATCCTTCGGCCAGTAACTAGGGGTGTAATGGTACACATATTCGAACCGAACCCTTTCGGTACCGAACGGTACCAAATGCAATCTTTAACAGTCGGCTTGTTTTACGCGTGGAACATACTTCAATCCGAGTTCCCACACCAACATATTAAGTATTCAGTCCATTTTATCACGAAATAAACACTCTCTAATGTGACTTGACAGATCAGTGTAAAGACGCGCGAGTGAACGTGATCATCTCTTCAGTCAAAGAATAAACATGAATCAACATCTGAATGTATGTTGAGGATACATTACAACTTACTGAAACGTATCATATGCCGTGTAATCGCTCAATCAGTGTTTCAACGGCGGAAAGACGTCAATAAAACAGCTTGTAAACAATGTCACGTAGCATTACATTTACCTCAGAAGTCACTCAGTGTCCTTTCGCTAAATATGCACTATTAGCTTATATATTCATTATATTCTACTTAACCTGTTAGTGATGTCTTGATTATTTAATGTATGTTTAAATAAATCTGTCATGAAAATTACAGACACTGTGTATAAATGATTATATTTCAACAACGAATTGGAGTAAAAACATAATTTTATATATAGATTTAGAAGTTAATGCAAAAACTGCCTTATGTGAAGTTTACATGTTTGCATATATTGTGTTATTTGAGTGTTGATTATTATATCTAAAAATAAATAGCAACTGAGAGTTTAGGCTAATAGTTGTTAACCTTTAATATTATAGTGTATAAATAAGGGCTCCATATAGTTTACAGCATTATCTTTAAGAAACTTTTAGTTATAATTGAATTCATTTAAGGACAGACACAAATTGTTCAGTAAACCACTGTTTAATAAAAATAAATAAAAAGCTATTTTATATTTAGTTTTCTCTCCCCTGCTGTACCGAACCGTGACTTCAAAACCGAGGTACGTCCCGAACCGTCAGCTTTGTGCACCGTTACACCCCTACAACTAACATTATGATCACGCTCTTATTCATGCAGATGCTTTTAAACCATTGAAGCGCAACAAGACACAAGAGAACGCGCCGTCTGTGAATGTCCTGTCTATGAACGCACAGAAAGACGCGCACCAGTATCGACTTCTCCTTCGCGCTTGAACGAACAATAACACAATTATGCCAAAATGCCTGTTTTGTCGAGTATTCTCATGCAGTCTTAAACTCAAAAGCAGTCTTAAAAACGTTCTAGCCTGTGTCAGTCTGCTACACAGTTTACGTTGGTCAGCTCCTGCATCAGCATCACACGCATGTGTCGTGGTCCTCACGTGAACAGCATCGGTAATTTGGTACTGCGATTTGGAAACTGCGTAGGAGACTGACACAGGCTAGGAAGAAATTGTTGAATAAAGCATTCTCGTCGCTTCATAAAATTAAAGGGTTAGTTCACCCAAAAATTAAAATTACCCCATGATTTACTCACCCTTCTTTCAGACGAATACAATCGGAGTTATATTAAAAAATATATTCTATATAAAATATATTATATTCTGTTTTAAAGTCCATAAAAGTGCATCCATCCATCATAAAACTGCTCCACACGGCTCCAGGGGGTTAATAAAGGCCTTCTGAAGCGAAGTGGCGCATTTGTGTAAGAAAAATATCCATATTTAAAACTTTATAGACTAAAATAACTAGCTTCCGGCGGTCAGCGGTACGCAAGTCGACTTGCGCTAAAACAGTAACCCCTGCTTTGACGCCTCTCGCGGACAGGGCTGGGCAACAAACTCAAGCCCCTCTTCTCTTATATCGAAATCCTCCGCCATTTCTCTTAAAAAATTCTTGTTTTAGACTGTAATTCATTAACGGTGTTTTGTTTTTGCTCTAACCTCTGCGCAAGGGTTACTCTTTCGCCGTAAATCGATGCGTACGGCAATCCGCCGGAAGTTAGTTATTTTAGTCTATAAAGTTTTAAATATGGATATTTTTCTTACACAAACGTGCCACTTCGCTTCAGAAGGCCTTTATTAACCCCCCGGAGCCGTGTGGAGCAGTTATATGATAGATGCACTTTTATGATGGATAGATGCACTTTTATGGACTTCATAAACAAGGAAACAATTCACTGCCATTATAAAGCTTGGATTTTTTTAATATAACTCCGATTTTATTCGTCTGAAAAGAAGAATGTCATATACACCTAGGATGGCTTGAGGGAGAGTAAATCATGGGCTAATTTTCACTTTTGGGTGAACTATCCCTTTAAGGTTGAACCACTGGAGTCACACGGACTGGACTATTTTAACGATGTCTTTACTGCCTTTACTGGGCCTTGAAAGTGTTAATTAAATTGCTGTCTATGGAGGGGTCAGACAGCTCTCGGATTTCATCAAAATATCTTAATTTGTGTTCCGAAGGTTTTACGGGTTTGGAACGACATGAGGGTGAGGAATTAATGACAGAGTTTTCATTTTTGGGTGAACTGTCCCTTTAAAGACACAGCGGCGACTAATGCTGTCTGTCATTAATGTTAATCAAAGAACAAAGGTAACAGAGAAAACTGTAGCTTTAATAAAGATTTATCTATATTTAATTTATAATTTATGCGTTTAAGAAAGGTGTTTGATAACTTTATTCAATTTCTGAATGTCTAACAGGTAGGAAGGCCATTGTTATAATTGGTTTATGTGAAGATTGTTTTAAGTTGACAAATTAAAAGTTGTTCTTTTTTTTAAAGCCTAATAAATTTAAACTGTAATGTTGAATGTCTATCATTAATGTTTCATCGAGACATCAGTATTAGTGTCAGTGATAAAAAGATACCATTACAACAAATATTTAAAATATATATATATATATTTAAGTTTCTACATTAATTTGGAGAGTAACTGTGAAATTATTACAATATAAAACTGTTTGAAAAAACTAAATTTGATTGTGATTAATTTTTTTATCGATTGACAGCACTACTCGAAAGATTTTTTGATGTTTTTGAAATAAATATATGCTCACCAAGGCTGCATTTATTTGATCAAAAGCACAGTAAAAACAGTAATATTGTGAAATATTATTACAATTTAAAACAGCTGTTTTCTATGTGAATATATAGTAAAGTGTAATTTATTCCTGTGATCAAAGCTGAATTTATCATCATTACTCCAGTCTTCAGTGTCACATGATCCTTCAGAAATCATCATTCTGATATGATGAAGAAACATTTATGTTTATTATCAATGTTGAAAACAGTCATATTTCTTTGATTCTTTGATTAATAGAACGTTCAAAAGAACAGCATTTATCTTTTGTAACATTATAAATGTCTTCACTGTCACTTTTGATCAGTTTTAATTTGTCCTTGCTGAATAAAATCATTAATCTCTTTAAAACAGTAGTGTATTTGGGATGGATGTGTTCTAACAGCAGAAAGAGCAAAGTTAGAGGATTATGTGGCGTTAGCTGAAATGATCGGAATGTGGAATGTGATTCATGGCTCAGTTCTTCCACCAAAGGCTGGTTTTGCTTGGCCACTTATTCAGGAAAAAAGAGAATAATTTCAATCAAGCAGTGTGGGACTATAATCTCTTTGCATTAATAAAGAATTGAACTGTACTGTATATTACTTCAACCATATATTACACAAACTTGATCCAGCAGACAGGCCACACACTGACACGTATACTCGTGCCAGAGTCATTTCCGCCCATCGTTTTCAATCAGTCAAAGACCACCGGACACTCCCACCCGACCCACAGTCCAGATACCAGCGCTTCTTACTCAAGCTGAGTTTAATCACATGATGTTCTCACGTAACAAGTCTTCAGACGTAAACAGAATGTGTTTTCATGGGTTGAGAGAGTCAAGGAGATTCCAGGCACACTGTTATTCTTCCCTGACAACAGATGTGCATTTTACTAAACAGAAAGACGAGTCTGTTTTAAACACGTGCAACTCTTTAAAGCAGACCAGGCTAGTTGTCTAGCTTCATTTCACAAATGCTTGCATTCTCTCACAGAGGAGAAAAAAATTGGGAACACAATAAAAAAAATGTTTTTTTTAAATAAACTTTTTAATAAGGATAAGTCCCTTTAAGACAAGCCATTTCACTCGGCGGCCATCTTTGAAACGCCTCTCCTATCTCTTTGAATGGGTAAACATCGAATTCTCCAAAACTGTTCATATTTGAAATCACCAATGAAATCTGACAACAACTGTCTCATAAATTTAGTTTCTAAATGCTTGAATTATGACAAAAAAAATGCCTTTTTCAGCCTAGCTGTTTCTATAGCAACCGGAGCTTCTAACGGCAGCTGCGGTGACGCGATGACTTTACTAATCAACGATTGGCTCTTTCATTTAGAAGGCGGGACTTATTCGCCACTTTTTCCATTCATAAGTAATCGGAGTGCACCAAGTCTTTGTTTATGAGTTAGCTAATGCATTAATAATGTTAACTTTATTGTGAAGTATTACCAGAAAACTGGCATACAATAAACTGTGTTTTCAGGAAAGAAGCCTATTCATATTTTGTAATTATTTTATACTCTAATAGGCCTATATTATGAAATAGGATGAATGATATTGCATTATATATTTTATAATCTGTAGTATTTTTAATGGTCCAAAGCTGTTAAGCAAAACAGTGGTTTGATATTTTTGTATTTGTTAATTTGAGCTGTTTCTTCAATTGATTTGTGTTTCATAAATGTTTTATGGTGTAATTACTAGTGTGACAACATGCCCCGCTTTAGGGGTCATTGTGTTTAATGAACTGAACCTCCTTTTTTCTTGAGCAATAATGGTGTAAATGTTTTTTTTTTTTTCAGAAAAAAAAAGAAAAAAAAAGAAAGACTTGCATTATATACTTTGAAAAAGGTGCATATCAAATGTGTGACAACTTACCCCGGTCTCCACTATAAAGAAATGAATTAATTCCAAAGCTTGTTCTGGTATTAAATGCACAAATGATTTCACTAGTGCCTCACTAATGAGTGTAGCGTGATTTCGTAAAAAGTGGTGACATCGCCATCATCATCATCATATTATTATTATTTGAATTCTTTGTTTTTGTGGCAACCTGGCAACCAAGTGTGATCTCCACCCAAAAACTGCATGGCCAACACTGACTCTCGTTGCTGTCGTAGTGTGGCTTCATGTGATACGTAATTGGCCTGTTGCATAAAAACACACGGACAACGGTCATCCTCTGACACTCATGCTTCATCCGTTTATGTCCCAACCCTGGGGAACACACACTGATTTAACCGTGCTTCCTTTTGTTTTCACATCCCACAGTCTTACTCGCTGATGCATACCGTTGTTTCTGAGCTGTGATTGAAAACAGATGTTTTGTCCTCTCGTAGCAAGACACAGAGATTCCTGTGCGCCAAGGAAACCCCCTCAAACACTGCTATTACAAAACCTGACATCCTTTATTACACATAAATAAATGCAAAAGTCCAGTAATGTCACTAAACATCTCATTTTAGTTCCATGTATGCATCAAAGGCTGTATTGCATATCTTTCCATTATTGCTTCTGTTTGTGATTATTAGCAGCCTAGCAATAAACTGTGTGCATATCTCTCTGAAACCATCAGATTAATGCCAGTCTTGTCTATAAATCTTCTCGGCGTCTCAAAACAGCACACAATTGCAATAAAATATTTGAATGACTAATATTTGGCACTTTTTGTTGTGCTGGCGTCTTTTATATTCTTTTTCTTTTTTGAACGTGAATATTTTTTATGGGGGGAAATGTTGGGAAAGTTTGTTCAAAAGAGTTATTATCTAACCAAAACCATTAAAACACATTTTTGTTACTTTAAATAAAATGCACATAAACTGAAATAAAATATAATATACAAAAATCATAAACATACTATATTTCAGCTAGTTGCCAAGGCAAGACTTCTTATTTTCATTTAACTTGATGTTCTAAAATAAACTAAAACTGAAATATTTAATTGTCAAAAACACGACAAAATGACTAAAACTAAAATTCAAATGAATTCAAAATATGAATGAAAACTATAATAATATCTTACAACACTCCATTCAAAAGCTCAAAAAAAGTCAAATATCATTGCAAAAGGCAAAACAAATCCCTTATTATGCAACACTCAGAAAGCATTTTATTATTTAATGAAAGCTCATAAAGAGCAATGTTGGATGTCGACACTAAAGACAAATATCAATGCATGTATGTAACAATCAGTAAAGGTTTGTAAAGTGATGTTTTTAATCAAATCCAGAACTGTGAACAATACTCTCCTGTCTGACATGCTATGAAAATGTCCTGCCAAAAGTTTGCATGAATTTTTAAAGGTGCACCTTGTATAAAATGCTGCCATCAGCAATATTTCGATAGTCTACTTTAGACATTCTACTAACTATAAGTAACTTTGCAACTACATGTCAACTAACTATAGTAGACTGTTAGGTTAGGGTTATATGGTTAGTAGAATAAGTTGACATACGTTCACACTGCAGGCAAAAGTCCAAGGCCCAAATCCAATTTTTTTGCTCATATGTGACTCAGATCTGATCTTCCATTTGGGCCACTTCCATATGTGTTCCTAAAGTAGATACAGGTCAGATCTGGTGTTTTGCAATGCAAACTCAGTCTGAACAGTCGTATTGTAATTTATGCGACTTTTACGTCACTCTAGATCAACATTCGTCACAATTCTGCACTCCAATGATTTCACATGACAAATCGGGTCCTCCTTCAAAATCGGGTCTCCCCAAACTGACATTTAACACATAATTACATTAAAGATGGTATATTGCCAAAAGTTTTGGGATGCCTGCCTTTAAATGCACATGAACTTTAATGACATCCCATTCTTAATCCGTAGGGTTTAATATGGAGTTGGCCCACCCTTTGCAGCTATAACAGCTTCAACTCTTCTGGGAAGGCTTTCCACAAGGTTTAGGAGTGTGTTTATGGGAATTTTTGACCATTCTTCTAGAAGCGCATTTGTGAGGTCAGGCACCTATGTTGGACGATGTTACGTCCCGATAGTTGTTTGTGCCTCTATGTGTGTTCTCTTTCTCCCGCCTCCTGTCAATTTCTTAGGCACGCCTACATGGAACGGCTATTGGTCTAGGAAGCTGTCCATCTTCATTAACTAGCGTGACGTCATGATTTCGCTGCTAATCCTGTCTAGCGCCAGAGTTTAAAAGAGTGACAGGATGGACACAGGGACGGTCTTGCTTTCCTGTCTCTTTGTGTTCATTGTTTAATCTGCCCTTTTAGTTAGTTTTTGTTATGTTTAGTGATCTACTTAATGATGTTTTATTAACAAGGTTAGGGAGGAGCACGATTAGATAATCGACACAGGTGGAGAGCACTCAGCTAATCAACAACAAGGAGTATATATACGCAGCAGTCTTACCTCTGTTTCGTTGACAGTTCATCAGCATCAGCAACATGTCTCAACACCTAAGCCCATCATCCAACGATGGAAGCGGCATCCCAATGGATCCGCCGCCGCATTCCGCCGGCCCCAGTACCAAGGCTAGGTTCGATGAGGGCAGATCGCAGGTTATTACAGATAGTGTTTTGGGAGAGCGGGCATTCTACGCCAGGTTTAAAGCCGTTTTTGAGGCCTGACAGCAGATAATTTGTAAATTCTGCGTCCGGGTGATGAGCTAGTTCGAGGTCCATGCGTGAAATATTTACGGGAGTCGATAAATAATTCTTAGATTGGCTACAAGGAAATTCTCGGGTTAAAAACAGCTAATAATTGACCTGTCAGCCCCGCACAATTCCCCGTTTCCAAGTATAAACAGCTTGATCTCCCTCGACGAATTCTCACTCAAATACCAGGACATAGATCAGGTAAATACGCATTAAAATCTATTCTCCACACATTATATGTAAGTGTGAACTCGTAAATTAAGTTTTATTAACAAGGTTCGGGAGGAGCACGATCAGATAATCGACACAGGTGGAGAGCACTCAGCTAATCAACAACAAGGAGTATATATATACGCAGCAGTCTTACCTCTGTTTCGTTGACAGTTCATCGGCATCCCTCCACCACCCCTTCTCCACTTTTTTTTCCTTTCTAGTTCTAACCACTTACATACACGGGGGGGTATTCTGGGTTCGGGCCAAATTCCGAGCTCAAAGCCCTCCCCCCGGACAGCACGCCAAATACGCATTTAAATCTGTTCTCCACACATTATATGTAAGTGTGAACTCGTGAACTTTGTACAGTTTTGAGTTGTCTTTTTGTTTTTTCATATGCTATTTTTGATTAGATTGACCATCTCCTTGGTCCATGGGAAAACTGGACAGGTAGTATGTCACGTAACGTACACTTTGCAACACCCACTGACTTTTATGGTTAGACGCACCAGTTTAGAAGTGAGCGTTTCTATCATTATTATTATTGTTATTATTACCTCACATTTGTTTCCCCTTGATTATAAAATAAATTGTTTATTGGCAGTTTGGTAGCGTTTTGTCTTTTGCCGCCATCACTAGCACACGTAATATGATCACAATCTCAATGTTGCCTCTTCCAACCTTAAAGGGGTCATGAACTGGCTCTTTTTATTTTTTTATACTGTTGTCTGAGGTCAACTTATGACGTTCACGTGGCTTTTTACATACAAAAACATCATAATGAATAAGTAATAGGCTATGTTCTACCCTGGTTTTGAGCCTCTCTCCTGGAACGCTTGGTTTTTATGGGCGTGCCGCACTGAAGACTTGGAAGTAAACGCCCACTGCTAGGATTGGATAACAGTTTTGCATAATAATGAGTTTCGACTCCCCCGTACATGTGGGAATTGTTTTGAAAACTTCCAATGTGGAGAAACGGCAACCGGAATCCGCCCACAGGGCTCGCAAAATGTCTTTATCAAACAAACAAAATTATTTATCTCTCATCCACCCAAAATTAATATGAATGTTATTTTTTATTACTGCAGAGTCAGTGGGATTTGCAAGCCCTGGCCCAGCCTGATCACGAATTGCAGCACAATTAACCAACACCACCTCAAATAAAGGGTTCTCCAGCCTGTGACAGCGTGCAAAGTTATGTTCTGTTAGACACGTACACATAATCAATAGATATCAAACGATCTGTAACAATGCACTACTGTCACATATAAAAAAATTTTTTTACTCACATTAGTGCGTTGCTTCATTCATTCATGTAATCTCATCCTGTCTGCAAATCCAGACTATTGTTTACAAACGAATCCGTGGTGAAATGAAGGAACAAATGGGCAATGTCTTCCCCACGTGAGCTGGATATTCATTAAAAATAAAGTTCCATGTATTCATAATATTGGAATCCTAATGAACCTTATGTGGTATGTTTATTGCTTGGAAGTTTGATCCGATTTAGAACCAGGTAGGCCTCTATGTTATTTATCTGTAACATGTCAGGCACGAGTCGGTGGGCGGGGCTACAGAATCAGGCGTACTTCTGTTGAGGCGGTGTTTCATCACACTCCGATGTCACAGCCTGGCACATTCTCTCGTTTGCTGGGCCTGGTGTCAATAAAAGCTTTTCTTTGACTAACAAGGAAGTTTTCAGCTCTGAAACTTACAGGATATTCATATTACCATGACCTTTTATAAATCAAAAGCTTAAGGGAAAGTTCATTTCTCAATTCATGACCCCTTTAAACCAGAATTGGGAGGTTGTAACAGACGAGAAGGACTGGCTTGCAGTCTCCGCTCTAACACCAAACTCGCTCATCCATGTCTTTATGGACCGACGTAGTTCTTTGAACATGGAAGACAGCAGCGAAGTTAGTCAGTGGGGGACGGTGAGCTGTTATACTGATAAGTATTACAGTGACAGCTCTATACAAGCCAAACTTGAGGAAAAACTGTACAAGAAAAAACGTTGCTCTCTTTCTCCTCATCCTCATCTGTGTCCTCCTCATGCACAAATTCACTGGCTTCCGTGGCACATAACCGTATAAATAAATGAACAAATGCTGACTTCAGTAATCTCTGTGTTTACTTCCTTATGATAGCGTGCGTGCCATCTTTGTGTCTAAGTCTGTTCCCATCATGTTCCTCCTTTGTTTCCTATGGACTGACCTACCATTAACCTAAAGGGAAACATATGACTTTGACATATGACCGTCTTTGAGCTGGTGCAAACAGAACGTGTTTTTGCTCTTAAAGCAAAATATCCATATCGCTTTAAAATACAGCATTCTGTGCAGAATTCAAAAGGGTCTGATTCGTTTTGTGGTCTGCGGCGACTCGATCACATGATCCACTCTGTGCTGTCGTGTCTCTGGACCGACTCGATCACAAGATCCACTCTGTGCTGTCATGTCTCTGGACCGACTCGATCACATGATCCGCTCTGTGCTGTCGTGTCTCTGGACCGACTCGATCACACGATCCGCTCTGTGCTGTCGTGTCTCTGGACCGACTCGATCACACGATCCGCTCTGTGCTGTCGTGTCTCTGGACCGACTCGATCACATGATCCGCTCTGTGCTGTCGTGTCTCTGGACCGACTCAATCACACGATCCGCTCTGTGCTGTCGTGTCTCTGGACCGACTCGATCACAAGATCCGCTCTGTGCTGTCGTGTCTCTGGACCGACTCGATCACATGATCCGCTCTGTGCTGTCGTGTCTCTGGACCGACTCGATCACATGATCCGCTCTGTGCTGTTGTGTCTCTGGACCGACTCGATCACACGATCCGCTCTGTGCTGTCGTGTCTCTGGACCGACTCGATCACATGATCCGCTCTGTGCTGTCGTGTCTCTGGACCGACTCGATCACAAGATCCGCTCTGTGCTGTTGTGTCTCTGGACCGACTCGATCACATGATCCGCTCTGTGCTGTTGTGTCTCTGGACCGACTCGATCACACGATCCGCTCTGTGCTGTCGTGTCTCTGGACCGACTCGATCACACGATCCGCTCTGTGCTGTTGTGTCTCTGGACCGACTCGATCACACGATCCGCTCTGTGCTATCGTGTCTCTGGACCGGAGCTGTGGCGGTTCACTGAGACTAACTTGGAACCAGACTTCATTCGCCGCATTACACTGTCTGATCATTTCCTATCCCCTATATAGTGCACTATGTGCCATTCACCATGTAGAAAACAGTAAATGTGTAGACAAGTGACGAATTTCATCCACAGCTTCAGCGTCTGTTTATAATGTAGGGGGCGGGGCTTCAGATTCTAGAGAGCATTTGATTGGACAGAAAATCTGATGAGAAGCTGAAGTGCAAGGTGATGTCATCAAAACATTGATCCATATTGGCGGAAGTTAAATTTGCTAAATGCGAATTTCGTCATTGTTTTGAAGCATACTAGCTTATAGATAACAGTAAGACTAACATTTTCATGCTAAAAGCCAAAAAACTTCATTCGGATTTCATAGGGACTTTAATACTCCGAATGAAGGTCTAAGACAGACTCTCCAATGGCCTGTTTTGGAAAGACTGGTGTAAAATCCACTATCAGTTTTGGAGCTGTCTGCACCATTGTTTCACATTGCTGTAAACAGAATGTTAATCGTTACGAAAATATTGAACTAGACAGTCCAAAAGAGAAAAACAAAACAGGTGAGCACTAAGGAGATAAGATAAGCCTATGGAAAACTAATGATTTTGCACTGAGCTATGGTTTGAGAAAAACATGCCGCAATAAAACAATCTTTGGCAGAACATGCATTTGGATATTAGGCCTCAAATCCAACCAGAATCAATCCATCTTTTGAAAGTTTATAGGTGTTCAGTGTTGATTTCAGTACTCATAATGTCAGTGATCAAATAAATGTCAATGATCTAATAAAATCCACATACTGTGCTTTACTACTTACCAACACATCTTAGAAGAAAAGCTTTTATAGGCACTTCATCTAGAACTTTTTAGGGTGGGTTTTAAATCAATCAAGTAGCTTGTAAACAAACTTTATCAAGAGTAAAAATTTAAATAACCTATTAAACATGTAAGTATTATGCAAACATTTTAGGCATTTCTCCTTATGTAGAACCTTTTCGGCATAAAGGGTTCTTTAAAAAATTGAGTCAAGAAACCTTCACTCTAAAAAATATTGGGATATTTTTTCTACCCAAATCCTGGGTAGAGCCTTTTGGGTCATTGTTTGGGGTAATTATTTCAGTGTTTGAGTAGTTTTGTGTTACCCAGCTCCTGGGTCAGACGTAACAACCCAGTGTTTGGGTAGTTTTTGTGTAACCCAGATCCTGGGTCAGACGTAACAACTCAGTGTTTGGGTAGTTTTTGTGATACCCTGATCCTGGTTCAGACGTGACAACCCAGTGTTTGAGTAGTTTTTGTGTAACCCAGCTCCTGGGTCAGACGTAACAACCCAGTGTTTGGGTAGTTTTTGTGTAACCCAGATCCTGGGTTAGACGTAACAACCCAGTGTTTGGGTAGTTTTTGTGTAAACCAGATCCTGGGTCAGACGTAACAACCCAGTGTTTGAGTAGTTTTTGTGTTACCCAGCTCCTGGGTCAGACGTGACAACCCAGTGTTTGAGTAGTTTTTGTGTTACCCAGCTCCTGGGTCAGACGTAACAACCCAGTGTTTGAGTAGTTTTTGTGTAACCCGGATCCTGGGTCAGACATAACAACCCAGTGTTTGGGTAGTTTTTGTGTTACCCAGATCCTGGGTCAGATGTAACAACCCAGTGTTTGAGTAGTTTTTGTGTAACCCAGCTCCTGGGTCAGACGTAACAACCCAGTGTTTGGTTAGTTTTTGTGTAACCCAGCTCCTGGGCCAAACGTGACAACCCAATGTTTGAGTAGTTTTTGTGTAACCCAGCTCCTGGGCCAGATGTGACAACCCAGTGTTTGAGTAGTTTTTGTGTAACCCAGCTCCTGGGCCAGACGTGACAACCCAGTGTTTGGGTAGTTTTTGTGTAACCCAGCTCCTGGGTCAGACATGACATCCCAGTGTTTGGGTAGTTTTTGTGTAACCCAGATCCTGGGTCAGACGTGACAACCCAGTTTTTGGGTAGTTTTTGTGTAACCCAGCTCCTGGGCCAGACGTGACAACCCAGTGTTTTAGTAGTTTTTGTGTAACCCAGATCCTGGGTCAGATGTAACAACCCAGTGTTTGAGTAGTTTTTGTGTAACCCAGATCCTGGGTCAGACTTAACAACCCAGTGTTTGAGTAGTTTTTGTGTAACCCAGCTCCTGGGCCAGAAGTGACAACCCAGTGTTTGAATAGTTTTGTGTAACCCAGCTCCTGGGTCAGACGTAACAACCCAGTGTTTGAGTAGTTTTTGTGTAACCCAGATCCTGGGTTAGACGTAACAACCCAGTGTTTGGGTAGTTTTTGTGTAAACCAGATCCTGGGTCAGACGTAACAACCCAGTGTTTGAGTAGTTTTTGTGTTACCCAGCTCCTGGGTCAGACGTGACAACCCAGTGTTTGAGTAGTTTTTGTGTTACCCAGCTCCTGGGTCAGACGTAACAACTCAGTGTTTGAGTAGTTTTTGTGTAACCCGGATCCTGGGTCAGACGTAACAACCCAGTGTTTGGGTAGTTTTTGTGTTACCCAGATCCTGGGTCAGATGTAACAACCCAGTGTTTGAGTAGTTTTTGTGTAACCCAGCTCCTGGGTCAGACGTAACAACCCAGTGTTTGGGTAGTTTTTGTGTAACCCAGATCCTGGGTCAGACGTAACAACTCAGTGTTTGGGTAGTTTTTGTGATACCCTGATCCTGGTTCAGACGTGACAACCCAGTGTTTGAGTAGTTTTTGTGTAACCCAGCTCCTGGGTCAGACGTAACAACCCAGTGTTTGGGTAGTTTTTGTGTAACCCAGATCCTGGGTTAGACGTAACAACCCAGTGTTTGGGTAGTTTTTGTGTAAACCAGATCCTGGGTCAGACGTAACAACCCAGTGTTTGAGTAGTTTTTGTGTTACCCAGCTCCTGGGTCAGACGTAACAACCCAGTGTTTGAGTAGTTTTTGTGTAACCCGGATTCTGGGTCAGACGTAACAACCCAGTGTTTGGGTAGTTTTTGTGTTACCCAGATCCTGGGTCAGATGTAACAACCCAGTGTTTGAGTAGTTTTTGTGTAACCCAGCTCCTGGGTCAGACGTAACAACCCAGTGTTTGGTTAGTTTTTGTGTAACCCAGCTCCTGGGCCAAACGTGACAACCCAATGTTTGAGTAGTTTTTGTGTAACCCAGCTCCTGGGCCAGATGTGACAACCCAGTGTTTGAGTAGTTTTTGTGTAACCCAGCTCCTGGGCCAGACGTGACAACCCAGTGTTTGGGTAGTTTTTGTGTAACCCAGCTCCTGGGTCAGACATGACATCCCAGTGTTTGGGTAGTTTTTGTGTAACCCAGCTCCTGGGTCAGACGTGACAACCCAGTGTTTGGGTAGTTTTTGTGTAACCCAGCTCCTGGGCCAGACGTGACAACCCAGTGTTTGAGTAGTTTTTGTGTAACCCAGATCCTGGGTCAGATGTAACAACCCAGTGTTTGAGTCGTTTTTGTGTAACCCAGATCCTGGGTCAGACTTAACAACCCAGTGTTTGAGTAGTTTTTGTGTAACCCAGCTCCTGGGCCAGAAGTGACAACCCAGTGTTTGAATAGTTTTTGTGAAACCCAGCTCCTGGGTCAGACGTAACAACCCAGTGTTTGGGTAGTTTTTGTGTTAGACCTTTTTTTCCCCAGAGTGAGTTTTAGCAGCAGATGCATACTGTTCACAAACATGTGGCCTTATTGCACAACAAGCTGATGAGTGCATCGATGCTTTACAATCGATTAGTTCTGCATTGTGTTTCCTCAGAAAGCAAGCAAGCGCAAGCTCTTTAATAGTGCAGAAATTTCCTCTTTTGTAAAAGTCTTTGTGTTCAATGTCATTCTATTTTAAACTATTCAAAAGAAGTCATTGCTAAAGATCACATCTATGTGGAACTCTTTTAAAAACAAAGCTCTCTTAAAACTAATACAATCTCATGGCTGAAAGAAGCTTTAGCTTTGACTTGGAAAGTTGAATATTAGGCTTGTGCCTGTCTCTGACCGCTCCATTATCATCATCACATGTCCGTTTATATTACTGCTGACCTGCACTAAACCCTCGCAACCGAATGAAACTGAGGCCTGTTACACCATAACAGTTTGACCTTCGATTTAAGGCCATGAACATCCTGGGAACTCTGTGTTATTAAGTTATTATGAGCATTTTTAAGAACTGCAGTTCCACCCGATAATTAAAAAAGCCTCAGCTAGACCTCAGTTCATTGGCTTAATGGGCGAAACCAGTTCATATGAATTATCCTGTTAGTTATTGGCCTACATAACTTTGACTGGGTCATTGCAAATATTAAGTTCATTTGGTCATCCTTATGCAATGTATTTATATCCAAAACACTCAAGCAAAAGCATGCAATACACATTTATTAATAGTGAGTCCTGAATTAATAGTGGCACCAAACAGTATTGCAACATCAACTAAAAAGATGTTTGTCAAGAAAAACTCTTAATGTTGGACTGACAAAGCCTTGCAAGTCTATTTATTAAGTATGACAGTTCTTTGCTTTATGTATATGAGTACTTTGCCAATAGGGGGAGTCAGTCTATGAGATTTTAAAGTGACCTGTTGGCTTCCTGCTCGGTGATTGAATCACAGGATACTAATTTATGCCAAGTTCTGTTTTTTTATGAAAGATAGATGACGTAAGCAGTGGGTTTAACATTTCATAAGATGCTCTTCTTTTGCCATCTAGAGGTGATTTGAATAATCAACAAAAGAGCTGCAAGGCTGGTTTCACATTACAAGTCTTTCCTAACTGCTAAAAAAACTGGTTTCTATATGTCTTATGTGTTTTATGTTTGTGTTTTATCCTTTGTATTGTAAAAGTTGCACATCCCATAGAGTCCTAAAGACACACACACTTGAATTTATCCAGTGAAGTTTGTCATTTTTTCTAAATGACAATATATCATTTTAAATCATTAATTGATTAGGAATATAAAAATGTAATCCATGCATAATATATAAACATATATAGTGATATAATTATAATTACTTTATTCAATGTCATGAGAACAAGAGGTATTATATACTCCCATTATTACATTAGCTGCGAGGAAATGAAAAAATAAATTATTAAAAATAAAAAATAAAAATGACATAAATTAGTAATATATAAACAGATATTAGTGATATAATTAAAAAATAAGATAAAACATATATATATATATTACTTTATTCAATGTCATGAGAACAAGAGGTATTACATACTCACATTATCACATTAGCTGCCAGGAAATGAAAAATAATAATAATAAAATACATGCAAAATTCATAAATTCATAATATAAACAGATTTTTTTTAAGATAAAACATAAAAATGTTGTACTTGCCATGAGAACAATAACTCACATTATCACATTAGCTGCCAGGAGAAAAAAGAATTACATAATTCATAACAGATATTAATGATATAAATAAAATAATCTAATTTTTTACTTTATTCAATGCCATGAGAACGAAATAGGTATTACATACATTATCACATTAGCTTCCAGGAAATGTTTAAAAAAAAAAAAAAAAAAATTACATAAATTCCAGTGCTTTTAAAGCATAGCTTGTTCCACAGATTCACATATAGTTTAAAGTAATTTGGTTTGCACTGAGCACACTTCTTTGCTAATAAAATAAATAACTGTATAATATGTTGCTGTTTACATTCAGAGCTTCATTGTTATTCTGAGTATAAGATAAAGCGTAACATAACTAAGCAGAGTTGCGTGAGAGTGAGGAGGAGCGATCACGTGCTCCTGTTGACTGTAGGTACACGTCAGCGGTAAAGACCTCCTCACTCTTTCTCAGATCACTTTCTCTTCCTGTTTCCAACTTTGTTGCACATGCCACTTTATCTGGGTGAGTAGTAGCTCAACATTATCGACAAATTATCACTATCGCGCACTGAGTCGCGTGTTTATTGCGCGCGCGTTCACGTGATAAAACTCATTCCTGAACTTCTCTTGACAGAACGATGTTCGTGTTTCACCGGTGAAAATGCCCGGATTGTGTCCACAACAGACGTGTAACAGCAGTACATGAGCCGGAGTTTAGGCTTACATGGTGCTTTGACATTAAAAATGAGATTACGGTTGTTAAAGAAGAACTTTATTGCGTTCCTAGTCATTTTAATCGTCTTTATAATGTTGTTTTATTACTTAAGAAGGACTAACAATGAAACAAACATGGATGTGACTGAAAAAGACAGCACTCAGACTGCTGTAATGGGGAAATTTGAGTACAGCACCATTCAGAATATGAGAAAGTCCATTTATGACAGCAACTACAGGCAGTTTATTCAAAATGGAGACAGGTTTCCATTGGAGCCGGAGGTGGTTGTCGTCATTCAAGTCCATAATCGTCCGGCGTACCTCAAAATGCTCATACAGTCTCTGGAAAAAGTCACCGGAGTAGAAAACACGCTTCTGATATTCAGCCACGACTATTTCTCAGAGGAAATCTCCGATATGGTCAAGGGAATCACCTTCTGTAGGGTCCTCCAGATCTATTTCCCCTACAGCGTCCAGCTGTATCCCAACGAATTCCCGGGACAAGATCCTCAGGATTGTCCGAGAGACATTTCAAAGGAGGACGGCATCAAAAAGGGCTGTTTGAACGCTGAGCACCCGGATTCGTACGGACACTACAGGGAGGCGTCCATCACTCAAACCAAACACCACTGGTGGTGGAAGCTGCATTTTGTGTTCGAGCGAGTGCGGGTTCTTCTGGGATACAACGGATACGTCGTGCTAATCGAGGAAGACAACTACCTTCTCCCTGATTTCTACGCATACTTCAAATCCATGACCGAGCTCAGGAAAACCAGCTGCGGGGACTGCGACATCCTTGCGCTGGGCAACCACAATGGTTTATCCGGATTTCACGAGTTCTCCAGCAAAACTGAGACGTCAACATGGCTGTCCACCAAGCATAACATAGGAATGGGAATCTCTAGAGAGCTCTACTACAAACTGATGGGATGCAACAACGCGTTCTGCACCTACGATGATTATAACTGGGACTGGACCCTCCAGAACTTGTCTGGGACGTGCATCTCGAAACCCCTCAAGGTCCTGCTGGCTCGTGGAAGCCGGGTTCTTCACACGGGCGACTGCGGCCTGCATCAGAAAGAGGATTGCCGGCCGGAGATGGCTCAGGAGAGGGTGGATGCGGCACTTAGAGAGGCACGGTCTGCGCTTTTCCCTCCCACGCTGGCACTGACCGACTACGGGCCGGTGGAGCATCAACCTCACATGAAAAACGGAGGCTGGGGGGACGTTCGAGATCACACGCTGTGCATCAACTACGCAGCTCGACTCTGAGCTGGACGATTAAAATGTGTGCCATTTAGAATATCAGGGTTACAAGTTGCAGGTTAACGATTATGCTTTCACCAAAAATGGGAAAATGTGAGCTATCATGGTGTGTGTGTGTATATATGCAAAAGGAAAAAATGTGGATGTGTCTCATGAAAAAAATGTTTTAATTCCCGTTCTGAAGAATTTAGTACAGGATTTACAATTTTCACTTTTACAAATAATTTGACAAATAATTACAAAGAAACATTGAATTTTAAACTGAATTTTTAACTAAAAATTGCATCAAAAAGTGCATCAACTTTTTAAAAAAATATAAATATCATAATATATTAATATATAAATATTTGCAAAAAATCAGATTGACTTTTCACCCCAAAATCAATTGCTTCTGAATGTTTTACTCTAATTCCCATACTAAAGAATTTGGTACAGGATTTACAATTTTCACTCAGAAATTGCTAGTAAATTTCACAAATAATTACAAATTAAACATGATATTAAGACGTAATTACAACTTTTTTCCCAGTGCATCAACTTTTTTAAGTTAGCATACATTAAAGGCACTAAAACATTATTTAGTGACATTATTATCAAGACAGTTAAGCACATTTCCCCTCCAAATTCTTATTATCATAATGCAAAATAACAATGATGGATTTTTTTTATTTGAATGTTTTTGTATATCATGGTAGTTGATATACAAAAACATTCAAATTTAAAAAACCCATATTGTTTTTTTGCATTATGATAATAAGAATTTGGAGGGGAAATGTGCTTAACTGTGTTGATAATAATGTCACTAAATAATATAAACAGTCCTGCGAAAACTGGCTTAATCATCATGCATATTGCATAATAATATAAAACACCTGTCTTGTTGATTTTGTGGTGGAAAGTGAGCTGGATATGTTTCATAAGGCCACGACTTTACCAGCTTTAAATGTCACTGACATGTCATGAGGTTTCAGTTGCAAAAGTGTGCATGCATTGTATGCATTTTAATAATTCCTTTTCATCACAGAGCGTAAACCTTCCAGTGAACATCTGTGTTTATTTTATTACGTTTGAATGTAACATTCCTTTTGTCTTCCTTTACTGGTGTTTCCTTAAAAATAGAAGATCTGTTTCCTTTGGCTTTGGATTATTTTTTATATATATTTTTTTAAACATTGGGACATATTTTGGTGGTATATGTTTAGACTTTTATGAATCTATGATTAATTGAATGTGCCTTAAAAACATTCTTCAATTTGCAGTTTGCATAATTTGCATTCATGGTTTCCTCCTGTATTCCCGTCCTTTCTAATCGGGGCTAGTTTTTCTTCACAGACAATCATTTGATAATTTGTTTTTGGTTTTTTTTACGTGTTGCCTTACATTATGTTTAATATCTTGTGTAAATGAACATGGAAGACAGGAATGATCACGCAGAAATGCTTTTTTTTTTTTGAGTTTCAGGCCCGGTTTCAGCTTTTATAAACGTGCCTTAGAGAAAACATTACTGGTGTGCATCTTGAGACAAAACAATGGCACTGACATATTTTAAGATACATCAGAGCAAACATGCATTTTAGTCTGAGACTGGCTTAAGCCTGGTCTGTGAAACTGGCCATATCTGCGGTTTTCATCTAAAACTAATGCTGTTAAACAAGTTTGGCTCCAGACATTTATATGTAATCGCTGTGCCTACAAGAGTCTATTTATTCTGACTGAGACACTAATTTAAAGGGAAAGTGCACCCCAAAAATGAATATTGTGTCATCTTTTATTCACCCTCATGTTGTTCCAAAGTTTCTTTCTTTGAACATAAAAGAAGATATTTTGAAGAATGTTTGTAACCAAACAGTTGGGGGACACAATTGTATGGAAGCTTGTTTCCGCCACATAATAAAACATTTTAAAAGATAATTACAAAATTTTTTCTCAGAATTGCAAAATATATAAAGTCACAACTATGAGATATAAAGTCAGAATTGCAAGTTATAGTTAGAATTGCGTGATATGAACTCACAGTTCTGAGTTTTTACTCGCAAGTGCGACTTTATAACACAAATCCAACTTTCTCGCAATTCTGACCTTATTACACAATTCTGACTTTATATCTCTCAATTCTGACTTTATATCTCACAATTCTGACTTTATATCTCACAATTCTGACTTTATATCTCTCAATTCTGACTTTATATCTCACAATTCTGACTTTATATCACTCAATTCTGACTTTATATCTCTCAATTCTGACTTTATATCTCTCAATTCTGACTTTATATCTCACAATTCTGACTTTATATCTCTCAATTCTGACTTTATATCTCACAATTCTGACTTTATATCACTCAATTCTGACTTTATATCTCACAATTCTGACTTTATATCACTCAATTCTGACTTTATATCTCTCAATTCTGACTTTATATCTCACAATTCTGACTTTATATCACTCAATTCTGACTTTATATCTCTCAATTCTGACTTTATATCTCACAATTCTGACTTTATATCACTCAATTCTGACTTTATATCTCACAATTCTGACTTTATATCTCACAATTCCGACTTTATATATCATAATTCCGACTTTATCATAATTCCGACTTTATATCTCACAATTCTGACTTTATAACACAATTCTGACTTTATCTCACAATTCCGACTTTATATCTCACAATTCTGACTTTATAACACAATTCTGACTTTATATCTCACAATTCTGACTTTATATCTCACAATTCTGACTTTATCTCACAATTCCGACTTTATCTCGCAATTCCGATTTAATCTCGCAATTCCGACTTTATAACACAATTCTGACTTTATCTCACAATTCCGACTTTATCTCGCAATTCCGACTTTATAACACAATTCTGACTTTATAACACAATTCTGACTTTATCTCACAATTCCGACATTATCTCGCAATTCTGACTTTATCTCACAATTCCGACTTTATCTCGCAATTCTGACTTTATAACACAATTCTGACCTTATCTCGCAATTCCGACTTTATCTCACAATTCCGACTTTATCTCACAATTCTGACTTTATCTCGCAATTCCGACTTTATCTCGCAAATTCCGACTTTATCTCGCAAATTCCGACTTTATATCTCACAATTCTGACTTTATATCTCACAATTCTGACTTTATAACACAATTCTGACTTTATCTCACAATTTCCACTTTATCTCACAATTCCGACTTTATATCTCATAGTTCTGACTTTATCACACAATTCTGACTTTATATCTCATAATTCCGACTTTATATCTCACAATTCTGACTTTATCTCACAATTCCGACTTTATCTCGCAATTCCGACTTTATATCTCACAATTCTGACTTTATATCTCACAATTCTGACTATCTCGCAATTCCGACTTTATCTCACAATTCTGACTTTATCTCACAATTCCGACTTTATCTCGCAAATTCCGACTTTATCTCACAATTCCGACTTTATATCTCACAATTCTGACTTTATATCTCACAATTCTGACTTTATAACACAATTTCCACTTTATCTCACAATTTCCACTTTATCTCGCAAATTCCGACTTTATAACACAATTCCAACTTTATCTCGCAATTCCGCCTTTATAACACAATTCTGACTTTATCTCACAATTCTGACTTTATATCACACAATTCTGACTTTATCTCACAATTCCGACTTTATCTTGCAAATTCCGACTTTATAACATAATTCTGACTTTATATCACACAATTCTGACTTTATCTCACAATTCCGACTTTATCTCGCAAATTCCGACTTTATAACACAATTCTGACTTTATCACACAATTCTGACTTTATAACACAATTCTGACTTTATCTCACAATTCCGACTTTATATCTCTCAATTCTGACTTTATATCTCGCAATTCTGATTTTATAACACAATTCCGACTTTATATCTCACAATTCTGACTTTATCTCACAATTCCGACTTTATATCTCTCAATTCTGACTTTATATCTCATAATTCCGACTTTATATCTCACAATTCCGACTTTATCTCGTAATTCCGACTTTATAACACAATTCTGACTTTATATCTCACAATTCTGACTTTATATCTCACAATTCTGACTTTATCACACAATTCTGACTTTATATCTCGCAATAACTTGCAATTCTGAGAAGAAAAGTCAAAATTGCCTTTTTTATTGTTTATTCTGTGGCGGAAACATAGCATTGACTTCAATATTATGGGGGGAAAAAATACTATGGAAATCAATTGTGCCCCACAAATGTTTGGTTACAACCATTCTTCAAAATATCTTAATATATCATCAATGATGACAGAGTTTTTATTTTTGGGTGAACTGTCCCTTTAAGTGGAACTTGGGGTCACAACAACACAATCTTTCCTGGGATGGGGAAATTGTGAAATGTTGACACGTAGCCAAAGATATTCACCTTTGTGTGTCGCTTGGAGAGTTTCCAAGGTACAAAGGTGTTTTGTTTGGCTTTTTTCAGCTGACCTTCTCTGCGTGTTTCCTCTCTGTTTCCTTCTGTGATTTCCTTTATACGTTCAGGGAGGAAAAGCTGACATGCTCAAAAGAGTGGCCAAATGTCTTTCAGTGGAAATGGACCTGAAATGCATTCTTTTATTGTGTAATTGAGCTGAAGTGTGTATGAGAGAGAGATTGCTTGCTCTTTTGTATGGGTGAGAGAATGATGCAGATATGTATGTCAATCTTTTGTTTTCCAAAAACTAATCATAATGCTATCTCTAAAAGCCATATTCATTTTTGATCTTTTAGCTTTGAGCCAAAGATGCATTGATCATGAGGAGTTTAAATACTGAATTACATCATTCTTTTTTTCTGATACAATACATTTATGAATAAGGGGTACTTCTTTTGATGACTTTCGAGTGTTTCTTTCAAAACTGAGTTTGTATATCATATATTGCATGTATAATATTATATTGTATGTGTTTCTGCTTTGCTTTCTGAACGTTTTTTAATTATGTGCTTGACTTATTGTTCAGACACTGGCAGTACAGGAAATTTTCTCAATATTTCATCAGACTGTTTATTTTTTAAAGTGAATCAAATGAGAACTTCCACTTGAAATGAAAGATTTTTTCTTCTGTAGATCATCAGGATCTGTTTTCTCTGTTTGTCTAACCGTGAGCTCAGTGAACAGATAAGATAACCTGCATTTGTTTAGTTTAAAGAGCCACACTGAGCTTAGAAAGAAGAATTTTACTTTATATGTCAAGATCATAACCTTAAGGGTATGATAATCAAAAGTGATATTTTAGAGAGTATTAGGGTACAACGGGGCAAAAGGCACACCTTAAGAAAAATATGCTTTTCACTACTCCTATAGTGTATGATATACAGAAAAATATATATGTTTGTATTGAACATTTATGGAGCAATCATGAAATGTGAAAATAAATCATAAAAGTTGTTTATTTTATTTAAAAATCTTAAAAATATATGGGGTCAAGGGGGCTTTTTACCCCACACAGTATTGATACAAATACACTGAAATGTGTTTTTAATAATGTCTAAGTTAATACTTGTTCAAAACAATCACTTTAGCAAAGTTTGAACTATTTTCTGTTTATTTTAATGAATAAAAGAATACATTTTTGATCAATAAATATGCTGTCATTAAAATATGTTAATATAGAAATATATCTGAAAAATATAGAAACAAAATCATTTAAAAAAGTAAAGATTCTGAAAGCATTGAAGGAAATCCCATAATAATTTAATATAGATTTACACTAGTAACAATACATTATATTTTATTATATGATATGATTAATATCACATTTTTAAGTATGATGGTTTCATTATAAATATGGTGATTATCTCTAAGGTGGACACCCAACATTATACTTACAATCTGAATCTAACCATGTCATGTCAACAAATGTTAAAGTCAGCCGGCTGTTTATTATCATGTTAAATATGGTGCCTTTTGCCCCAAATACCATACTTTTACATATTCTTCCATTATTGAAAAACTGTTGCTTTAATTACCTTGAACAAAACTGACCAACATTAACAAGACCTTTGTTTCAAAATATATTCAATAATATTAGCAATTCTTATTTGCTACTTAAATCTACAACATTTTTAAAAACATCAAATATTAGATAAAATGAGTGCAGAATCAAAGATCAGACACATTTCCACGTGCATCTTGAAAAGGGGATGTTTTGGAAAGTGCTGAGGCAAGTTTTTGTGCCATCTAGTGGTTTAGAGGAAAATAAAATCAAAGGAGCCTTTAGCCCTGTACCCTATCAGTCAAGAAACGTGGCAAAAAAAAGTGAAAACCAATGTTATATTGCAACACATTTGTTTTTGTACTGGAGTGGTTCTTCCACTAGGGGTCGCTAGATATACCCTGCCAAATGTAAATATAGATATATTACAGTTTTTCAAAAAATGCTTACACAGTTTTTGAAACTATGGCTCAGTCAACTCCACACAAAACAAGATTCAAAACGTCAGACATCTCTTGCAAAAGCAATCACTTCATTCAAAACTCTGTTTTTGTGTAGTAACTCTACACACAAACATAAAATGATTAGGCATATACACGCCAAACTACACAGATGTGAAAAATGTAAAACACTGCTCTCTTGTGCAGTGGAGTGTACAGGAGTTTATATGTGCACACGTACATGTATGTGCACAAATACACCACATATACAGTATTTATGCACAACTGATGAATTTTACACCGTTTTGGAACTGAACTGAATCAACAGTGAACTGACTTGAGGTGAATAATGACACTATTGGCTTGATAGCCATCACAATTTGGCCCTTGTCAAACTCGCTCAAATCCTTACGCTTGCCCATTTTTCCTGCTTCTAACATCAACTTTGAGCACAAAATGTTCACTTGCTGCCTAATATATCCCACCCACTAACAGGTGCCGTGATGAAGAGATCATCAGTGTTATTCACTTCACCTGTCATAATGTTATGCCTGATCGGTGTATATTGGGGTAAAAATAATTTCTTTCTCAAAATACTGAGTTTTGATTTCTAAGTGATCAATTTATGTATAAGTGTTTCACACATGATCATTGGCTGTAGGTCATAAGCAAATGAGTGTGGCTTTTAAATGGCAGTTTCCCAAATTAAACACAAGAGCTGTTAGTTTTGAGTGATGTGTCTAATGTAGAGAACTGTGTTTAGAGTTTTGCAAAAAGTTTGTTTTACAATAGCAAACTGAATTTAAAGCACGTAATGTGCTTGTAGTTTTGCAGACTTGGTCTGGAGATTAGGTATGAGTGAATGGTTTCACTGAGTAGGCCTCAAGTACCACTTTTGGTTTCTAAGCTATTTTAAAAAACTGTAATAAATCCGCCTAGCGCCAAATGCGAGTGAAAATCGGTGTTGCCGAGTATATGAAACGGTGTCACTCGCCAGTTTAAATATTCAAGCGCAAGAAAAGGGAGCTCATTTCAGTACTCGTTACTTAATACCAAACTGAGCTCTCTTTCACGTCTTGCACTTTAGCGGACAAATCCACACAAAATCATATAAAAAAGTAGCCTATAGCAAGTTAAATACGGATGCCGGTCGTGTTTAATATGGATTTTTCTTACACAACCCCATCGATTCGCTTCAGAAGGCCTTTATTAACCACTGGAGCCGTGTGGAGTACTTTTATAATGGATGGATGCAATTTTTTTTCTTCAAATTTTGGGCTGCCATTATAAAGCTTGGAAGAGCCAGGACATTTTTATATAACGTGTATTTGCCTGATGTCATATACACCTAGGATGGCTTGAGGGTGAGTAAATCATGGGCTAATTTTCATTTTTTCGGTGAACTATCCCTTTAATTGATTTTTGTGCTTCCCAGAAGCCTGTCGTTGTCACGTGATATCTGTTACTTTCCTCAGCGATTATCCGGATGACCCAATCACAGGCGTTTGTGCTTACTCGATGAGGGTTTTTTTATTATAATTTTATCGAAATTGCCGCCCTCGTTTCCACTTGTAGTCTGTAAAATGTATACCTTTAAAATATTTGACTTTTAGTGTACAAATGTGTTCATTAAGACAGAAAATGTAATAATGCTGCTCAATGGAGCCGCCAACTGCCCCCTGGCGGAGATCGACTAACCGTCACTAGGCAAACGCGTTTGTAACTCAGCGAATTATCTTCAATCCCCGAACCCTGCAGCCAATCAGAGGTCGCGGCTGGCGTCACGTGACTCGCTCAGGAGCGTGGAGTGGAAGCGCTGTGGTCTTGTGAAAAACTCTTGCAGCTTCATGGCGGGCAACAACACACAATAAAAACAACACAATTTCACCGTAATTAATGGCGCAGGAATGATGGAAAAGACCGAAGAGCCCCCTTCCTTAAACACCGAGGAAGAGAGTTCTGAAAAGGACAAAATCTGGTGTTTGCAGCGCGTGGGGAGAGACTGTGACTGGCTGCGTCTATTCGAGGACTCTGAGGTGCATGTTTACACAATTAATATGCGTTTAATTATGTTCAGAGACTCAGTTTGACATGTAGTTTGAGGCTAAATTAAACCTGGTTTAGCTGTGAGTTTAGACGGATACAATCCAAATAAAAACAACACTAAACAGCATTGATAACTGAGTCAAAACAACATTTTACATGTGTGAATTATGTCCAGTTGACCTCAAACTGAATTAAATGTAAGGGGATTTAATAAACGAGGGTGTTTGTCATGGGTTAATGGCTTCAATGTGATTGCTTATTGCTCTTCTGTCTCTTTTTACTCAGGTTTCTGTTGGTCGTGGTCTGAATGTGACCCATCAGATTCTGTCATCCAGCTGTCCACTGATGATATCCAGAAATCACTGTGTCTTCAAGCACAACGACGATAGACGGTGGACAGTGACAGACAATAAGGTGTAGTATGTGTCTGTTGGTCTGACTGTCTATTCCAGCATCTGATAATCCACTTTATGGGCTCGAATGCTTGAATCTGATTGGTTGACGAACGTTCTAAAGCGTGCAGTTATTTTCAGGGAAACGCATGGCTAAAGTAGTTCCAGCAGGTTTTGACCGCATTACAGGTTCCATATCACTCCGCCAAATGATTTGCTCCGCCAACAGCAAAAGAACCAAACACACAACGACACTGACCAAACAAATACATAGTACAATAGTATAAAAATGACTATTTTGCCACAAAACTTAGCATGATGTAAAGCACTCTGTCTCCCACTCAAATGCACATACACACGCCGTCAGCGGCGCTCTGGTGATTTTATCAGTAAAATAGTTCGGCAACATAAAAGCTACATGACATTTCTCACTAGCGAGGAAGTAATAACGACGCTGTTCTTGAAGCAGATAAACTTACACTTTCACTATTAGAAAATAAATAAAATAAAAGGTAATTCAAAATATTAATAAATACTCTAATGGTATATAAATGATACTAATATAACACTAGTGCCATCTAAAAGTAAAAACAAAAAACTAAATAGAAATATTAAAGAAAAAGAAAAAAAAGACATGCATTATATTATTAAAACAGACTAAAATTTAAATGAAAACTGAAAATCTAAAAAATGTAGTTCAAAATATTAATGAATACTAAAATGGTATATAAATAATACTAAAATAACACTGGTGCCATCAAATCGATTAATCACATCTAACATAAACGTTTTTTTAAATGTATAATGTGTGTGTGTGTATATATATATATATATATATATATATATATATATATATATATATATATATATATATATATATATATACACACAAACTTTTATATTAGATGCAATTAATTGATTTGACAGCACTAATATAAATCAGAACTAAAAATGAAGCTAAATAGAAGTATTAACAAAACAAAAAAGTAATAAAAATAACCAAAACTGACTAAAATGAAAACTGGGAACATATAAATAAAAGCTAATTCCAACTATTAATAAATACTGTTATAGCATATAAATAATACTAAAATAACATCTAAATGTGCAACGGATATAAAAAAAATAATAATTAAGGCTAAATAGAAATCTAAAGAGAAAAATATTAATTTATTAATAACTTAATTGATAATATGAACTAATATTATTAATAAATAGTAAATAAGCTATACTAAAGTAACACTGGTTATTTAAATGAAAAATACAAAAGGACTGTAAGTGTGCGTGTATGTTGTTTTTTTGTTTAAATATGTCTAACTTCATTTGTTTGTCTTTATACCCAGAGTCTGAATGGCGTGTGGGTGAACGGGAGTCGGATACCACCAGGAAATCCCTTTTTACTCCAGCAGGGGGACTCTGTGAGACTCGGGGTCCCTCTCGACGGCAACCCTGTGGAGTTTGACTACATCCTCGTCCAGAAGAGCTTCAACGAAGTGAAATCGTTCTTGTCTGGGAATCTTGACAAAGAGTCTGGTGATGCTCCCTCGGGCATAAAACTGAAAAACTCTAAGCGGAAGTTCGATGGAGACGAGTCGGAGCCGTGTCCCACGCAGCAGTCCAAATCCAAGCTGTACCGCTGCTCCGCCCCAGATAAGTCACGAGCACAGGCCTGCCCGTCCGGGGAACGCCGGGAGACGGAGAAGTTTTCCTCTAGACCTCTGGAGGAGGACAGATGCGGAGCTAGCAGCTCGAGCACTAGCAGTGAAAGCAGTCAGCAGCTGGCCACCGTTCACCGCTACAGCAAGAACCTGATGGTCCTGAAGAGCCGCGTCGGAGACACGCAGAAGCGCGCAGCCGAGCTGGAGCGGCAGCGGCATCAGACTCCGGAGCGGGAGCGGGAGATGCAGGAACTGCAGACGCAGCTTGAGCTGTTGCGGGGTCAGCTGAGGTCGCAGAAGGAGCAGGCGCTCAAGCGCATCGAGTGTCTGGAGAAATCCTTCTGTGAGGAGGAGCGGCGCCTGGAGGTGAGCGACCAACAGGAGGAAGTGATGTTTTTGCGGATTGTGGTGAAAAAACTAGTGATGACAAGTGTTGCTATTGTTTGCTCCCAACATTTGCTGTTAATTTACTCACCCTTAGGCCATCCAAGATGTAGGTGTCTTTTTTTCTTCACTTAAACAGTAAAGATTTTTACCTGCGGTCCTCTGTGATTCATATAATTGATGGCTACCATCACTTTGAGGGTCCAAAAAACATATGCAGACAAAACTAAATTAATACCCGCGGCTCGTGACGATACATTGAGGTCATATGAAGTGAAACAATTAGTCTGTGCAAGAAACTGCATTTTTTACAGCATTATCTGTAATTCACAGCCTCTGCAAACAGTCCTGAGCGTGTTCACGACAGCTTCCTGTCGCATAATGATGTATTGCACAGACTGATCGTTTCGCTTCATAAGACCTCGCAAGAGCCACGGGTATTCATTTTGTTTTAATTAAGAAATTTCATATTTGGCTGAACTAACCCTTGACTAAACATAACATTTTCATTATTTGACACAAAGCTAAAATAAAATACAAATATTAGAACATTTTAAAAATTGCTTAGGCAACTAACTGAAATAAAAATGACAACTGAAACATAAATTACAGCTAAGTAAAAATATTTGAAAAAATAAAACTAATACAAATTAACTAAAATTTAAATGGCAAAATAAAATCTAAATATTAATAAATTCTGTAATAGTATATTAAAAAATAGGTGCAGGTTTGTAGTGAAAGGCAGCGTCTGAAATCTCATACTCATACTGAATAGGTAATTCATCGCTTGACATTAACGCTTGTCCGGGACAAGTGGATTTTTTTAAAGGGGCAAGTGAAAGAGAATTTTCGACCGAACAAGTGATTAAAACGTCAATAACAAAAAATAACTAGGCAGTCACCAAAACATGAGAATGATTCTGCGTTCATTTAGTGTAAGTGCCGATTGATAGTGAATAATAATATAATATATAATTTACTGACACTAACAAGTTTGCACTGTTGAGGCTCGCGCAGCCTCATGAGGAGAAATCATAACAAATGAGTGCAGAAACTCCGTTAACATACTGCGGTAAACATTTAAAATGTCGAGTGTTTATATTTTTAACATATGATACAGTTAAGCAACATCACACGACCAAGAGTGCTGAATACCATCACGACTGAAAATGTGACGAATGACTCGCTCATTAAGACGGTCACCTGCCTAAACCTACTGGTTTCATGCCTAAAAGTATAATTTTTCAAACATTTCTTATTTGTATATTCAAATTTTTTTAATGCAGTTGTAATTTTTCAGTGTAAATGATTTAATTTGATTGGTAACAGCCCTATAGTGTCTCATTATTCTAATTTAAGAATTTAAAATGAAAGATGAAGCATATATTTAAAAATGTATATTAGGGCTCGACATTAACGCTTGCCTGGGACAAGTGGATTTTTTGAAGGGGCAAGTGAAAGACAATTTTACTTGCCCGACCGAACAAGTATCCTGATTAAAACGTCAATAACAAATTGAATGAATCTGTCTGAATGGATCAGCCGTCTGAATGAATCAGCCCGTCTGAATGAATCAGCCCGTCTGAATGAATCAGCCATCTGAATGAATCAGCCGTCTGAATGAATCAGCCGTCTGAATGAATCAGCCGTCTGATTGAATCAGCCCGTCTGAATGAATCAGCCATCTGAATGAATCAGCCATCTGAATGAATCAGCCGTCTGAATGAATCAGCCGTCTGATTGAATCAGCCCGTCTGAATGAATCAGCCGTCTGATTGAATCAGCCATCTGAATGAATCAGCCGTCTGAATGAATCAGCCGTCTGAATGAATCAGCCGTCTGAATGAATCAGCCATCTGAATGAATCAGCCATCTGAATGAATCAGCCGTCTGAATGAATCAGCCGTCTGAATGAATCAGCCGTCTGATTGAATCAGCCCGTCTGAATGAATCAGCCGTCTGATTGAATCAGCCATCTGAATGAATCAGCCGTCTGAATGAATCAGCCGTCTGATTGAATCAGCCCGTCTGAATGAATCAGCCGTCTGATTGAATCAGCCCGTCTGAATGAATCAGCCATCTGAATGAATCAGCCGTCTGAATGAATCAGCCGTCTGAATGAATCAGCCCGTCTGAATGAATCAGCCGTCTGAATGAATCAGCCGTCTGAATGAATCAGCCGTCTGAATGAATCAGCCCGTCTGAATGAATCAGCCGTTTGAATGAATCAGCCGTTTGAATGAATCAGCCCGTCTGAATGAATCAGCCATCTGAATGAATCGACTCAATGACTCACTCATTAAGACGGTCTCCTGACGCCACCTTCTGGCAGTTTAGATTCATGTTTAAACATTCTTTCCAACATTTCTTATTTGTATGTTCAAAAAATATTTAAAAATAACATTATTTAATGCAGTTGTAATTTTTCAGTGTAAATTATTTAATTTGATTATTTAAAGTGTCTTACTCTTACGTCTTACTCTAATTTAATTTATTGATCAAATTTAAGAATATAAAAGGAAAGCTGAAACATAGCCTATATTTAATAAGATAAAAAAAATGCCCTTTATAAAAGGTAAAAATATTATAAATATGCAGATTTAAATATGTCAAAGCTGATTGAACACTGGTGAGAATATTGCTTCAGAATAAATTATATTTACAACACACAAAAAAAGAAAAAGCTAATTTTTTACTCGGACAAGTGCCTGACAGATTTACTTGTCCGAAGGACAAGCACATGAACCGGCTTAATGTCGAGCCCTGTATATATTTTTATATTTAAAATTTTTACCTTCATAAACCATTTTTTATAACCTAATTAAATGTATGCATCATCTCTTGTTAAAATTCTTACCGTATATGTTGTTTTCCTAAGACTGAAAAAGCACAACAGAATGAGGTGGGCTTGAAAAAACAGCTTGAGGAGGCGTTAAAAGAGGTAAGAGGAAAAAAACTGCACGTCATCAATTTTTTATGAGTTCACACGCAAGTATTATATAATGCTTTGCTTTACTTTGACAGCACCGGAAAGTTATTGAGGAGCTCAAACACGCTCGGGAAGGATTCAAGGAAGCTCTTCAAGCCAAAGATAAGGAGCTGGAAGTTACAAAGGTAATGATGGGAAAGTTGAGCATGAAAACAAGCACAGTATGATTTTAATCGGCTTTATGGGTTCGACAGTGCGAGCATTTCACTCGTATTTGTGACTAAAAATAGATGTGTGCGAACTGTACAATGTATTTTGGAGCATGTGTGCGAATAAACAATCCCTGGGGTTCAGTTTTCTTAAATGTAAGATCATATAAAGTCTTTAATACCTTAAAAGAACACGCCGACTTTTTGGGACTTTAGCTTATTCACCGTATCCCCCAGAGTTAGATAAGTCCATACATACCATTCTCATCTCCGTGCGTGCCATAACTGATGCACTCACCGCTAGCCTAGCTTAGCACAAAGACTGGAGGTAAACGGCTCCAGCTAGCCTACTGCTCAATAAATGACAAAATAACACCAACATTTTCCTATTTACATGTTGTGATGTGTATAGTTACATCGTGTACTAAGACCGACGGAAAATGAAAAGTTGCAATTTTCTAGACCGATATGGCTAGGGACTATACTCTCATTCCTGCGTAATAATACAGGAGCTTTGCTGCCGTACCATGGGTGCAGCGGCGCAATGATATTACGCAGCGCCTGAAAATAGTCCCCAGCACGCTCTCTGTGCAAGCAGGTTGTCACGTTGGTTATGTTGACGGAAGTTAGCCTATTTTCAGGCGCCACGTAATATCATTGATATTACGCGCCGCTGCACACATGGTACGGCAGCAAAGCTCCTGGATTATTACGCAGGAATGAGAGTATAGTCCCTAGCCATATCGGTCTAGAAAATTGCAACTTTTCATTTTCCGTCGGTCTTAGTACACGATGTAACTATACACATAACAATATATATATATATAGGAAAATGTTGGCGTTATTTTGTCATTTATTGAGCAGTAGGCTAGCTGGAGCCGTTTACCTCCAGTCTTTGTGCTAAGCTAGGCTAGCGGTGAGTGCATCAGTTATGGCACGCACGGAGATAAAAATGGTATGGATCTAACTGGGGGATACAGTGAACAAGCTAAAGTCCCAAAAAGTCGCTGTGTTCCTTTAAATGGTATAACAAGCGTCTTAATGATCATTTTAAGTCATCTTATATTTTGGGGATGGAAAAACATAAATCACGATACTGCCTAATGTGATTTTTAAACTTCAAAAGGCTATGATTTCGTTAAATAAATGAGCGCTTCACGTTTCAAACCTGAAGGTGGCGCTGTTGTGCATTCAGGCTCATGCTCGCGCTATCAATGAATAGCGTACATTTATGCCAGCGGTTGCTTATGAACTAATGCTGATCAATTATGACAATGTTTACTTTACTTGTTTATTAAATTAAAGTCACGCAGTGTGTCCAATTTCCACCCTGGTTATTGTTTGGTTACACAAACTGTATTTCTCATTACAGGAAGGAAAGACTAAGAATATTATTTGATGCATATTATTAAATATATAGATTTTACTAGTGTCAGTGTTATTATAGTTTAAAAAAAAACTAATGTTAACTGACATAAAATAAAATGACAAACTTTTCTTATTTTCATTTAGTTTCATTAACCTTATGTACCAAACTAAAACTGAAATAAAAGTTAATAAAGACATTTTTAAAAACAACAACTAAAAATAGACAAAACAACAGAATTACTAAAACTTTTAACTAAAATTAAAATGAATTGACAATTACCATCGCACACCTGTTGGTAATAGATAGGTGCGTAGGAAAGAGGATAAAAGAAATCCAAAAATCTCAAAATTTAAAGGAAATCCCGCACACTAGCGATACTTGCAGAAGATAACAACTTTTATTTGCAACGTTTCGGTCTCATGACCTTCATCAGGCATATATACGGCCTGATATATGCCTGATGAAGGTCATGAGACCGAAACGTTGCTAAAAAGTTTTTGACCTCTTCTGCAAGTATCGCTAGTGTGCGGGACTTCCTTTAACTTTTGAGAACTACAATTAAAATGAATGCAGAAATAAATTGATTTCAAAATATGAACAACTTTTTAGTATCAGTGATACAAAAATAACATTAATATGGCAAAATCTGTTTATTAGTGTTTTATTTATTTATATATGAAGAGTTCATTTGCAAAAACAGATAAGTAGTTGTTTTAAGTAATAACAAAAAATACAGTAACTTAAGTGTAAACGGTAAATTAAAGTGAATTGAAAGTGTTTATATATATATATATATATTAAAAGTTTGTTTTTTAGCAAAAGCCGATAACTCCACATTTCATGCTCAACAAAATGTAATTGCATTTAAAACACATTCACACACACGCACACACATACTAACAGATGGGCACACACATACACTGACTCAAGCACACACACACACACACACACACACACACACACACACGCACACACATACTAACAGATGGGCGCACACATACACTGACTCAAGCACACACACACACACACGCACACACATACTAACAGATGGGCACACACATACACTGACGCAAGCACGCACACACATACTAACAGATGGGCACACACATACACTGACGCAAGCACACACACACACACACACACACACACACACAAACACAAACGCATGAGGACAACCAAGCGTTCAGCATGTAAGACGTGTATGGTGTACAAGGAGCAGGAGTCGAAATTATAAATGCTTGACCACTTTTAGTCAGCTTTGACGAAACTCCCCTCAGCTAACGTGTCTTTTCTAAGTGACTAGCAGCCTTGCCACCTGACCTGAATACTGCGCGCTGATTCGCTAAAACGGACTTATCGGCTTGTGTTCAGAAACGGCAAGGTTGCTTGTCGGTTTCTGCTGTAAAACTCACGATGCTTTGACAGTGGACAATACCGGCTTTTGTGACACAACGTGTTTAGGGTTCAGAACGTGCTCTGTGGAGAATAACACACTGCAGTTGGTTCATTTTTTTTAATCAGTTTTTGCTAATTAACTCTTCATATATAAATGCAGAAATAGTTGCGCCCCTAAAGTTTCTAAATGCACTCCTAAATGTTTCAACTTAGGGGAAAGAGTAAGCGTCAAGCCCTGGGATAATAAAATAAACAAGCACTAAATGAAGGAGGTCAGTTCACCCAAAGTTATAACTCAAAAAGTAAATTTCTGATGAATTTCCTAGCCTTTCTTTCCCTCTTAATGAAAGCAAATGAAAACTTTCAACCTCCAGAAAGATTGTCATGCAAACAACCTTTTCATAGACTAAAATGAGTGACCTTTGACCAGATTTTGTGGAAGTGTAGTGATTTGATTACATAATGCCTAAAAGGTAAATAAACAATACCAGATTCGGTGCAATAATGTGTGACCTCCTCCCACAGGAAGAGAAAGAGAAGGCCAAAGCTCAGAAAGAAGAAGTGGTCACACAGATGACCGAAGTGCTGGAGAGTGAACTGCAATGCAGCATTTGCTCAGAGCTCTTCATTGAGGTAAAAAACATCATGGGATCAGATGTAGGAGTGACAGGGAAAGAACACTGACTCGTGGAAAGAGCAAAACTTTCTTTTCTATAAAAGGTAGTGTCAAAAACAGAGTGTAGGTTGATGTAGAAAAACTCCAGTGGAAGTGTACAAACACCCCTAAAGCATTTGGACACTTAATGTCTCTATTTCATTGCATTAGATACAAAATATCAAACTAAGTCGCAAAAGCAAATAAATGATGCTCATTATTTTCTTTAGAGCCACCAAGCCTGCATTTATTTAATAAAAAATATAGAAAAAAACTGTAATATTGTGAAATATTACCATTTAAAATAATATTGTGAATATAATTTATTCCTGTGATCAAAGCTGAATTTATCATCATTACTCCAGTCTTCAGTGTCACATGATCCTTCAGAAATCATTCAGATTTGAGGATTTATGATCGATGTTGGAAACACTTTAATATTTTAATATATTTTTAAATAAATTATTACTTTTATTCAGCAAGGATATGTTAAATTGATAAAAAGTGATAGTAAAGATTTCTATTTTGAATAAATGCTGTTCTTTTTAACTTTTTATTCATCAAAGTTATATTGAGCAATATTTTGTTTCCAACATTGATAATAAATCATATCAGAATGATTTGTGAAGGATCATGTGAAACTGAAGACTGGAGTAATGATGATAAATTCAGCTTTGATCACAGGAATAAATTACATTTTAAGGTATATTATTGTAGTAAATTGTAGTAATATTTCACAATATTACTGGGTTTTTTTCTGTATTTTTGATCAAATAAATGCAGGCTTGATGAGCAGAAGAAACAAAAAACAGTCTAAGCAATATATTTATTTCATATTTTCAAGCGTAACAAACTTCACATTTCGTGAGTTGTTTTGATGTGATGTGAAAGTGACTGAGTTTCTTCAAAATAAATGCTTGTTTTGATACAATACTGTGTCTAAAATGTCCAAATACTACCATTCAAAATGTTGGGGTCGCTACAGTGTTTGAAAGAAGTCTCTTCTGCTCACAAAGGCTGCATTTATTTGATCAAAAATACAGTAAAAACTAATAAGTGATTTCTATTTGAAGATGTAATTTACTCCTGTGATGAAAAGCTGAATTTTCAGCATCATTACTCCAGTCTTGGCCATCTCACAGTCAGATTTTAGATATCTGCATAAAGATGGTTTATTTCGCAACTTATTCGAGAAGGGTATAACTTCAGCCTGGAGATCTCCAAAACAGGGCGTGGCTTCCTCCCATTGACAGACATGCACATGACAATCAAGTTCAGTGCAAACTCCACCCCGCAGCCGATTCTAAAGATTTCATTGGTCACGTCAATCACAGTGCTGATTTCATACAATGCTATGCTACAACCCGGTAAGCCCCGCCCCCCTTAGTTACTGTTGCTAACTCGGACAAACAAATGGAGTTTGTCTTACAATGACAGCTGTCAGTGTAAAAACCTTATCCCAAGTTGTTTTTGGACACAGAATGTAGCGGACCCCCTCCGATTGATGGCCAAACTTTACTGATGGTTTATGAAGTCTAAAACAATCACCGTAAGAGCTGAACAAACAAAGCATAATAAGTGCGCATTAACGTCTCATTCACAAACTCTCTCTCTGTTACATTATCATTAACATACACAGCAAATTACACAAAAACACAACTAACAGTAAACAAACATATACAGACCTTATGCCTTTTCGGGGGTGCTAATAAACTCCGATTATCTCCGATAAACTGCGAGTGCTCCCTTTCATTACCCGCATTGCTCCGTAGACTATAATACCCATCAAAATAGAAGTCCCTCCTTAGTAAGGCAGATAATGCAGACCTTAAACATATCTAAACTTTCAAAAATGTAAACAAAAACAAACTAGAAGATAAATCACAATAACGTCTGTGACACAGAAGGACCACCTCGTCGAGGAGCATCCAAGTGGGACTTAAATATGCCATGGAGGGATATATAAAAGATTTTAAAATAAATATGGTGGGAGAAGCCTCATGTTACGGTCGTCACGAACGCAGAAGACAACATCCAGGATCAACACTGTTCATGTACCGCAGGGTAAGATTAAATTCATTTACATTTAACCAGTTTAACATGGAGAGGCAGTGAAATGTAGACCTTCGTTTATGTGTTTTTGACCTACGCTGTACATGACATGAGAACAGTTAGTTATTTCGGTTTGTACATTAGCAGGGACTCTCTAACTTTAATCATAACTTACTGAGAGTATTGACAATCCTCTCAGGATACCTGGAATCGGTGTTACAGTACCACAGACACATCGTTTTACCATTTTTGTAGCATAAACACCATCAAACTGATGAGAGCTTCAGATCGTCCAAAGTTTCTCTGTGGCACTGAAACCTAAAGATGTCCGAGTTCTGGTCCCCGTGCAACTGATACTCAACTGCCATTGGCTCATCTGCGTGTGAGGGGAGGGGCTTACCGATAGGTCAATTCTAACACCTAAACCTACTCTACACCCTACCCTTAACCAGTGAAATTGTTAACAATCGTACGATATGAGCTCGCTGAGCCGGGCTGTCCGTAACATCCCAACCAGACATTGTCACATTTTTAGTTGCACCCAGCATAACTACCCCCTCCTACCCTGCGAATCTCGAGCCCCGGGACGCCCTCATCGCTTAGAACGCAGTGATAGAGTAGAACTTCTCCATGCACTGCACTGTGACGGCTCTCGCTTATCACTGATCAGAGGTTCAAACTCCGGTCCGAATGCCACTGGCCACAAGCTCTTGCCTCCTCAAATGCAAATAGCGTGCCTTGTTAGCAAGTGCTATTCGCACTAGCTCCGCCTTACAATGCCTGGTTGGGCCAAACAAGATAAAATTTAAAAAAAAAGACGCAGTGTATTTCAACCTCTTTAGTGGCGTAAGTCGCTCTGTAAGGCTTAAAGATCTAGGTTTTGACGCGATCGACCCGGGTTCGAATCCGCCTTTTGCTGAACTCGCTCTTCTCCCTTTTCCCATCACATATCACAACGGAAAGGCATTTACTTTCAATAAAAATTAAATTAAAATGTTGTACAAATGGAAATAAAGTGCCTAACGAAATAATAATAAAAGCATTTATTGGGTAGGGTTATGGGAAGGTGTAGGGAGGGCTTTTATTGTCCCATTAAGGCGGCATCCATTTAATAATTTTAATAAATATAATAATTTACACTCTGTTATTATTGCATCCTGTTAATGTACAACAATACTGAGGTGCACAGTATGTATCTGTCAAAATAAATTGCATGTAATTACTATTTACACATATTTGAAAGAACTACTTTTACATGGTGTAAATAGCATCTACTGCCTATTTATTTATATAGCATATTTTATAACTTTTTTTTTTGTTCTAATATTAACTACAAATAATGTTTAATTTACAAACATTTATTTTGAAATGTAAGTCTATGACAATTGGATGAAGCCAGAGCCAATAGTGAAAGTCTTTTCACTTGGCGACCCTGCCCCCTTTTGGAGATCTCCGGTCTGCAGTTATACCTACTTGGAGAATTCTGATGATTTTGTTTTTAAATGGCATTTCAGGACGGCAAAATAGACTAGACTAAATGGCAAAATAGACTAGGTCCACAAATTGAGTTTTTGCAATTCACTTCCAGACAGTTTTGTATGCAATGTGAACCAGACGGTAAGTGAACGATGGACTGCGCAGGAAACGATCCTCATGAACTTTGACCTCTGTGACCCCCTCAGGCCGTGACGCTGAACTGCGCCCACAGCTTCTGTCAGCACTGCATCCGAGAGTGGCGCAAACGCAAAGACAAGTGTCCCATGTGCTGGCAGACCATCACGTCTCAGACGCGCTCTCTGGTCCTGGACAACTGCATCGACCGCATGGTGGAGAACCTGAGCGCCGACATGAGAGAGAGACGCCTGTGCCTGATCAATGAGAGGAAAGGTGAGAGGTGTGTGACTTCACCGCGTCTTCTGTCTGATCTGAGTCTTTGAGGAGTTACGGCAAGACACCACAGGTGAAAACTAATAGAAATCACTGTACTTCCCTAGCTGATTGATTACATTAAGAATTGCAAAAAAAAATTGTATTGCGAGTTTTCTGAAATGTCATGTTTAAAAATGCATATGAGGCATTACTTAAGTAAATATGAACGAATTTGCATATTTCCAGTAGGGCTGCACGATATTGGGAAAAACTTGCATTGAGATATTTTATTGTTCTGCGATATAAAAACATAAGATGACTTGAATGAATCATTCTAGAATAATTGGGCTGATTTTGTAGGGGAGTGAGTCTGCATATAAAATAAACAAATTACAAGCATAGATAAATACAGTAGAAGATAATGGAATAAGCAGTGCGTTATGTTTTTCAGGTAAATCTAACAGTATTCAGGTGCAGAGATTGAATAATCAAATGTACAATAACAGTCTTCACTATGAAATGAAATATAACTAATATAATTAATTAATACATTTTATCTTTGTTAAAGCTACAAAAGTCATTTACTCTCTCTTTTTTTGTTTAAACACCATTGGTGACACAAACAGCTTGGCTGCTGTCCCTTTAAGATGAATGCACAGACCTAATATAAATGACACGCATCCGTTTCCTTTCTCAATTATTTACAACATAACCGACGGTGTTTACGAGGATACTCACCGAGACGGGACTTCATTTTGCGCGCACGTGTCCGTTTAAGCTCAAGAGAATTTGCCGTTCACATGCCGTCAGCGCGGCTCTGTGCGCGCACAGAAAACAGCACGCGAGTCCTCTTGCGCTTGATGCCTGACTCGACTTAACACATGTAAATGATAAACTTTCACTCCATGATGATTAAACTTTGCAATTAATCAGCGAATCACATGCGTTCTGAATCCAGGTGCAGCTGGCCCGTACGGATCAACTACGATCCCTATGCTTCACATCGCACATCCTGTAATGTGAACATCACGATATCAATGCTAAAACAATATATCGTGCAGCCCTAATTTCCAGAACTGAACATCGGATAAAAACAGTTTGTTTTTGCCTGTAGTGTCTTGCTTTAAATGGCGCTCAAAACGGCTCAGGTCCTCTTGCGAGTCTAGTTACAAATGGTGCTATAAGGTCACACCTGACACACACAATCTAAACTGTTCTCAGGTCAGAAAGCGAGCGTCTCCCCAGCGGTCGTGGTAATAAACGACGACAGCAGCAGCAGCAGCAGCAGTGACGCGCTCTTTCAGAGCAACAGCTCCGTGTTCCTGGACTCGTCCGACTCCAACGACTCTCTGGTTCATTTTCCCAGCGATGATGACGATTCGTCCTGGACTGAGGAGGACGATTATCTCTGAGAAACACTCAAGACATGCACTCGTGAAGAACTTGTTTGTTTGGTTTCATTTAGCCATGCTATTTTTATGTTTGTAGCTCACTGTATGAATTGTTTTGGGCTTTCTGTGTTAAAAAATAAACGTTAAAATTATTTTGCATTGTTGATTTGATCAATTTCGTAGGGGACGTCAGATTTGCACATGCAGAACTGCGCTCAGTAGAAGTTCTGTGCATGATATGAATATACTTTCTACCAACAAAGGCCTATTCACACTGCGCCGACGAGTGGCAACAGACACGTCAGGTTTTTTTTGTGTAAACATGCTTATATTAATACACACTAAAGGCAAATGATGTGACAAAGTATGTCATTCCCATTATAATCGATGAGGCTGTCTGTGTGAGCGATTGATTGTTGATTTTAATGGGAACATGCTTTTTGTCTTTCATTGGTTGTTTCTCACGTGCCAGTATCTCTATCTCACACAAGAGGGCAGCAGTGTGATAGTTTGTTAAATGTTGAACTGTATGTATGCCGAACGTACATTTGGCTTTTGTTTTTTACCTTTATACTTGTGGTGTTTAAAATGCAGCAGCATGACGATAGCTGATTGCATTGGATCTCTAATTATTTCCAAATTGCTTCCGTTGCCCATTTTCTATAATGCCTGCATGCTTTAAGGCAAGACACTACTGGTGAATAGACTAAAATGTTAACTAATTGATATCGCCATACTTCCCCAGTTGATTAATCACAGTATATTAAGGCAATTGTGATGCATTATATAAACAAATATACACTCATTTTCAGATATTTCCAGAACAGAAATTTGGACATTGGATAAAGCCAGTTTCTTATTTTATTTTGTTGACACATTAAAGGTTTTTACAGATATATATTATATGTATATTCTATTTTATCACTCCATAAATCAGAATATACTGCCAACAGCCAGAAAAAATATCACCATGTTTTTAGGAAGAAATCAGGTGAATTATTAATGAACAAACCCCTCTGTAAAACCCTTCAGAATATAGATATGAATAAAATTTAAATTTGGAGAAAAGATGTGAAGTCTACAGACGTGAATAGATATACCCCCGGTTTCACAGACAAGGCTCAAGCTAGTCCTAGACTAAAATGCATGTTTGAGTTGTTTTAACTGAAAGAAATTTGCACTGATATATCTTAAAATATGTCAGAGCTATTGTTTTATGCACACCAGTAATTTTTTTTCTAGGGCACGTTTATAAAAGTTACTTAAATGCTCTAATTGAACTAAGGTCTAATCCTAGCTTAGCCTAAGCCGTGTTTGTGAAACCAGGCCAAAGTGTAATAAACACGCAAATGTGTATTTTTGATGTTTTCTGTCCATTAGTCTGAAAAAGGACATTGTTATGGAAGCAAAATAGCCTCAAAATTGACCAGTGCATGAATGGGTTTGCCTGTAGTGTCACACCTAAAAAGAATTGAATCAGTACACTGTAAAATATTAAGTACAATCAACTTAGATGTTTAAGTCATTTCACCTTAAATTACATGAAACTGACTTAAACATTTGTTGAATCTTGTGTAAAAATTGCTTATCTTAATCACAAATATCATTAACTTATTGATCATATATTTTTTTACAGTGTACTTCACTATTACTCAAGCATCACTAGTGTTGAGGAAAGTTACTTTTTAAAAATAATGTTTTACAATATTGCATTACTCCCTAAAAATTAACTAATTGCGGTACTTAGTTACTTTTTATGAAAAGTAATGCTTTACTTTTTCTCAGCTGGGCAGGGCTTGCTTGTTTTTTTAACAAAATTAAGTGCTATTTTTGGCAAATGTAAAGGCCCTTTCACACCAAACCTGAAGTGAATAAGCCTGAAGCTGAAGGATTCACGCCTGTACAGTAGAGGGCGCCGCTCAAACAAACCTTTCTGGATCGCATAAGAATAGGACGCGGGAGAAGAAAGTCCAACACTCTTAAAAGTAGGACACTGTTTTCACATAGGGCGTCGGCGCTTGACAGAGCTTCAGTGGGCGTTTACACTGAAGTCTCACAGCAGCCAATCACAGCAGGAGGCATTTGCACTGAAGTCTCACAGCAGGGGCATTTGCACTGAAGTCTCACAGCAGCCAATTACAGCAGGGGGCATTTACACTGAAGTCTCACAGCAGCCAATCACAGTAGTGGGCGTTTACACTGAAGTCTCACAGCAGCCAATCACAGCAGGGGGCATTCACACTGAAGTCTCACAGCAGCCAATCACAGCAGGAGGCATTTTCACTGAAGTCTCACAGCAGCCAATCACAGAAGGGGGTGTTTGCACTGAAGTCTCACAGCAGCCAATCACAGCAGTGGGTGTTTACACTGAAGTAGTACATTGTCTGAAGCTCCGTGCTGACGCCTGCGTTGGTGTTTGAAAAGTTGAACATTTTTCAACTTCTGCCGCAAGCAACACCAGTGACGTGACGCAACGGAACCCACAATTCAGTTCGGTTAAATGGCTAAATTGCATGATGTCAGTCATTCAAAGAAAATGAAAGCGTTCACGCCGACGTGACATAACAGTCATGTGACGTCACGCTCTGCATTGTCTTTTTTATAAACATGAACTCAACAAATAGTAACACATTCAAAATGTAAAAATATCTACCCGACTTTTCCGAAAAAATATCAGTGACGTATCGATGTTCTACTGGTCACACGTCATCACGTGATGCAAATTAGCAGCTCAGAGTTCATCAAACTTGAGCTTTGGAACGCATTGAAATGCGAAACTTTTTGCATGAGCTTGCGTTTACGATGTGACTCATTCGAATGCGTATGAATGGAAGTCAATGGAACAAAAAGTCTTTCACACAAACCGTGTTTTTCCTTTCCAATGTACTACTTCAGTGTAAACACCCCCTGCTGTGATTGGCTGCTGTGAGACTTCAGTGAAAACACCCACTGCTGTGATTGGCTGCTGTGAGACTTCAGTGCAAACACCCCCTTCTGTGATTGGCTGCTGTGAGACTTCAGTGCAAATGCCTCCTGCTGTGATTGGCTGCTGTGAGACTTCAGTGTAAATGCCCCCTGCTATGATTGGCTGCTGTGAGACTTCAGTGTAAACGCCCACTACTGTGATTGGCTGCTGTGAGACTTCAGTGTAAATTCCCACTGCTGTGATTGGCTGCTGTGAGACTTCAGTGTAAACGCCCACTACTGTGATTGGCTGCTGTGAGACATCAGTGTACTGTGATTGGCTGCTGTGAGACTTCAGAGTAAATGCCCACTGCTGTGATTGGCTGCTGTGAGACTTCAGTGAAAACACCCACTGCTGTGATTGGCTGCTGTGAGACTTCAGTGAAAACACCCACTGCTGTGATTGGCTGCTGTGAGACTTCAGTGCAAACACCCCCTGCTGTGATTGGCTGCTGTGAGACTTCAGTGTAAATGCCCCCCTGTGATTGGCTGCTGTGAGACTTCAGTACAAATGCCCCTGCTGTGATTGGCTGCTGTGAGACTTCAGTGCAAATGCCTCCTGCTGTGATTGGCTGCTGTGAGACTTCAGTGTAAATGCCCCCTGCTGTGATTGGCTGCTGTGAGACTTCAGTGCAAATGCCCCTGCTGTGATTGGCTGCTGTGAGACTTCAGTGCAAATGCCCCCTGCTGTGATTGGCTGCTGTGAGACTTCAGTGTAAATTCCCACTGCTGTGATTGGCTGCTGTGAGACTTCAGTGTAAACGCCCACTACTGTGATTGGCTGCTGTGAGACATCCGTGTACTGTGATTGGCTGCTGTGAGACTTCAGAGTAAATGCCCACTGCTGTGATTGGCTGCTGTGAGACTTCAGTGCAAATGCCCCCTGCTGTGATTGGTGCTGTGAGACTTCAGTGTAAACACCCCCTGCTGTGATTGGCTGCTGTGAGACTTCAGTGTAAATTCCCACTGCTGTGATTGGCTGCTGTGAGACTTCAGTGTAAACGCCCACTGCTGTGATTGGCTGCTGTGAGACTTCAGTGTAAACGCCCACTGCTGTGATAGGCTGCTCTCAAGGCGGGGCCAAAGGTGCATTGATGAAGCCACAATGAGTCGTTCGCTGGGCTTGGTTGCAATAAAAGCTGTTTTTGGACTAACAAGGAAGTTTTCAGTTCTAAAAACTGGATATTCTTATAGTGTGATGACAAAAGGTGTCAAAAGTTAAAGGAAAATTTTATTTCTCAGTTCATGACCCCTTTAACATTGTGTCAGCAACTTTTTCTTGTGCAAACACTCAAAAATCTACATAGACGACGATCTAAGCAAACTAATTTCTTGTATGCTGTATTGGTCTTCTAACTTAACCATTGTATACTTATCCTGAAAGCACATAATCTATGACTAAACGGCACGCGGGTGTGGTGATCCGTGAGGGTCTGAAGCAGCCGTCGAACGCCAGCGCTGTGATTCACCCAAACGGGCCGCATGGAGAGCACACTTCACCGCCAACATCTAGAGCTCTTCGGCACATCATTCCAGTCTATTAGCGGCGCGGGACTCGGGAAGCGTGTGTCTTGTCAGGTGGGATTACACTGGCACGACAGTGACGGGCCGCCGCGGGCTCCGTACGGGCCTTGGCTCTTGCGTTCTCGTCACTGATGTGTCGTAAAGAGAAGCGTGCCAGCAACGCTCTCGCCCGCAGTTCTCTCTCGCTTGTCATGTTGCATTGGTAGATAAGGCAGGGAGTGCCACAATATGAGTGACTCGATCTCTTTCTAGGAAGGTTCAAATGAAATGATCAAACCACGAGAAGCGCTTGACTGTGGAGGAGGTTGTAATGTTCAGGCCTTGATATCTGCAAACTGTGCAGTTACACTTTTTTACAAGAAATTTACAAGAAATATTTTTGTTTCCCCAAAGAACCTTTCAATGAACAATTATTAAAAATAACCTTTTTCTTAGTATAAATTGCATTTTAATAATTTTAAGACCCCCTTTCCACTATCAAGAACCTTTTGTGAATTGGAAACATTCCATAGATGTTAAAGGCACAATATGTAATTTTTCGCTGCTAGTGGGCGCTTATTCAAAACAAAGGTGTAGCTTGATGACGAAATCAAGAAAACAAGATTTAAACAATAAGACTAAAGCTGGGCACAGACTAGAGGAGTTTTAGGCCGGTTTATGCCCGATTTTCCCCTCCTGAGAATCTGAGAAAAAAATCTTGTCGAGGACCTCGATCGGTTCCGATGTTCGGTGCAGATTATCTGGTAATGTGAGGCGTTCACAGATCGAATCTTACACCTCCCGATCTTCTCTCACACAAATTGGGGCCACCCCGATCATATCAAACATGTTTGATATTTAAGAGAGAAGTGATTGCGACCGCGACACAAGTGTTAAAAAATGTATGCATGTTTGAGATTTGAGAGAAAAAAATCAGTGAAGATTCTCCTTATGTGAGTGATGCCACCAGATTTCATTATCGGTCAGGATTTAAAAACTCCTCTAGTCTGAGCCCAGCTTAACTGTTTTGAGCTGTAAAACAATGATTCGTATTCTGTCACTGAATGTATCCAAACAGTTGCTCACCTTGTCTAATAAAACACACAATATATTAAAGTGAAATCAAGGGTAACGCGGGTATGATGTCACGGTCCGTGTCCTGGTTAAATTGCTTATTTCTCTGGATTTAAACATTCTTGGAAACATTTTGGATAATGTAAGTACACAAGTCAACAAAATACATAACATTGTTCTAGTGGTTTTGGGATATTTGAATCCCAAAATCATTTATGTTATTGGATTTGTGGAGTAAAAGTAATTTTTATTTTGAAGAAAAAAGATAAAATTCGACCCTTGGGGTAAGATGAGCCATCCAGAAGGCACAGAAGGCCCTGAGTGGCATGTTGTTACTAGTGTTATTATTTTAAAATTTAATAATTATTGTAATTAATGGGGTTATTATTCAGTATTCCATGAATTTAGATGTACATTTTAGACATCTTCACTTTCATTAAAACCTATAGGTTAGTTGAGTTCAATTTGCATTGTTTGATATTATGACATATCTTCAATTAAAATATGGGCAATTAAGCTAATATTCATATACCTATATGTCACAGAATAATTTTAACTTTCAGATGAATCTCTTTTACTGTGATTTTGCTTTGTCTGTCATTGGTAATTAAATTATTCAAATAAATTGTCAATTAAATTTTAAAATCAAATAGTTCATTTAGTATTTTACATTAATGACACTTTAAAATATATTTATAGATATTAATAAGAATTATATAAAATGTCATTTATACATTATGTAATAGCTTACACCAGTAGTGGAGTAGGATGGCCTCTTTGAATAAATTTTTACATTTTGTTCTATAACAACTAAATTAGCAAATGTTTATTTCCTATAATAACACATTGGCTGATGCATCATCATCATCCTGCACATGCTAAACTTATATCTAAATATGTTACAGAAAAGTAAATTCATTGTTCTTAAGGGGGCATCTTTCTTACCCTATATATACATTGACCAGGCATAACATTATAAAGTAAGGCAGGTGAAGTGAATAACACTGATTATCTCTTCATCACGGCTCCTGTTAGTGGGTGGGATATATTAGGCAGCAAGTGAACATTTTGTCCTCAAAGTTGATGTGTTAGAAGCAGGAAAAATGGGCAAGCGTAAGGATTTGAGCGAGTTTGACGAGGGCCAAATTGTGAAGGCTAGACGACTGGGTCAGAGCATCTCCAAAACTGCAGCTCTTGTGGGGTGTTCCCGGTCTGCAGTAGTCAGTATCTATCAAAAGTGCTCCAAGGAAGGAACAGTGGAGAACCGGAGACAGGGTCATGGGCGGCCAAGGCTCATTGATGCACGTGGGGAGCGAAGGCTGGCCCGTGTGGTCCGATCAAACAGACGAGCTACTGGAGCTCAAATTGCTCAAGAAGTTAATGCTGGTTCTGATAGAAAGGTGTCAGAATACACAGTGCATCTCAGTTTGTTGCGTATGGGGCTGCATAGCCGCTGACCAGTCCGGGTGCCCATGCTGACCCCTGTCCACCGCCGAAAGCACCAACAGTGGGCACGTGAGCATCAGAACTGGACCACGGAGCAATGGAAGAAAGTGGTCTGGTCTGATGAATCACGTTTTCTTTTACATCACGTGGATGGCCGGGTGCGTGTGCGTGGCTTACCTGGGGAACACATGGCACCAGGATGAACTATGGGAAGAAGGCAAGCCGGCAGAGGCAGTGTGATGCTTTGTGCAATGTTCTGCTGGGAAACCTTGGGTCCTGCCATCCATGTGGATGTTACTTTGACACGTACCACCTACCTAAGCATTGTTGCAGACCATGTACACCCTTTCATGGAAATGGTATTTCCTGGTGGCTGTGGCTCTTTCAGCAGGATAATGCTCCTGCCACAAAGCACATATGATTCAGGAATGGTTTGAGGAGCAGAACAACGAGTTTGAAGTGTTGATTTGGCCTCCAAATTCCCCAGATCTCAATTCAATCGAGCATCTGTGGGATGTGCTTAACAAACAAGTCCAATCCATGGAGGCCCCACCTTGCAACTTACAGGACTTAAAGGATCTGCTGCTAACATCTTGGTGCCAGATACCACAGCACACCTTCAGGGGTCTAGAGGAGTCCATGCCTCGACGGGTCAGGGCTGTTTTGGCAGCAAAAGGGGGACCAACACAATATTAGGATATAAAGTTATGCCTGATTGGTGTATATATACACTCACCTAAAGGATTATTAGGAACACCTGTTCCATTTCTCATTAATGCAATTATCTAATCAACTAATCACATGGCAGTTGCTTCAATGCATTTAGGGGTGTGGTCCTGGTCAAGACAATCTCCTGAACTCCAAACTGAATGTCAGAATGGGAAAGAAAGGTGATTTAAGCAATTTTGAGCGTGGCATGGTTGTTGGTGCCAGACGGGCCGGTCTGAGTATTTCACAATCTGCTCAGTTACTGGGATTTTCACGCACAACCATTTCTAGAGTTTACAAAGAATGGTGTGAAAAGGGAAACACATCCAGTATGCAGCAGTCCTGTGGGCGAAAATGCCTTGTTGATGCTAGAGGTCAGAGGAGAATGGGCCGACTGATTCAAGCTGATAGAAGAGCAACTTTGACTGAAATAACCACTCGTTACAACCGAGGTATGCAGCAAAGCATTTGTGAAGCCACAACACGCACAACCTTGAGGCGGATGGGCTACAACAGCAGAAGACCCCACCGGGTACCACTCATCTCCATTACAAATAGGAAAAAGAGGCTGCAATTTGCATGAGCTCACCAAAATTGGACAGTTGAAGACTGGAAAAATGTTGCCTGGTCTGATGAGTCTCGATTTCTGTTGAGACATTCAGATGGTAGAGTCAGAATTTGGCGTAAACAGAATGAGAACATGGATCCATCATGCCTTGTTACCACTGTGCAGGCTGGTGGTGGTGGTGTAATGGTGTGGGGGATGTTTTCTTGGCACACTTTAGGCCCCTTAGTGCCAATTGGGCATCGTTTAAATGCCACGGCCTACCTGAGCATTGTTTCTGACCATGTACCCATCCTCTGATGGCTACTTCCAGCAGGATAATGCACCATGTCACAAAGCTCGAATCATTTCAAATTGGTTTTTTGAACATGACAATGAGTTCACTGTACTAAAATGGCCCCCACAGTCACCAGATCTCAACCCAATAGAGCATCTTTGGGATGTGGTGGAACTGGAGCTTCGTGCCCTGGATGTGCATCCCACAAATCTCCATCAACTGCAAGATGCTATCCTATCAATATGGGCCAACATTTCTAAAGAATGCTTTCAGCAACTTGTTGAATCAATGCCACGTAGAATTAAGGCAGTTCTGAAGGTGAAAGGGGGTCAAACACAGTATTAGTATGGTGTTCCTAATAATCCTTTAGGTGAGTGTATATATATATATATTAATGGTTTTAGTTAACCATAACTGCCTCATGCAAATTTATCCTAAAGGTTATGGGTTTGTTCAATCTCTAGCCTTAAGTATGGACCTGCCTTGGCTTTATTTGTTTGGTATAAAAAGGCTGATGTGTTTGTATGGCTGCTGCTGCTGCTGTCAAAACAAGGTGCCTGATGAAGCATGACATTAGCTTTTAGGGCAGTATGGAAGAGTATTTCTGAGGGCTGAAATCTCAGCAGTTGCGGGGTGTCAGTCGAACATTCAGCGTCCTGCAGCACATCTCAAAACTGCTGCTGCTGAGATTGTCTAGAGTTGCTCATGCTGAGGTTGACGGAAGCGTAATGAGTGTTTGGAGGTTAGCGCTGATCATGCAGTTGTTTGTCTAGACGGTCTTCATTAAAACAAAATGCACAATGTGATCTGATGCATATAGCTGTGAATATACTGTCTCAAAACCCTGTGAGCTGTGTGCCTACTCCTGTACATGGATGAATTTTTATATTTCATCCCATAATCAAAAGGAAGAAATATTGCATTTTGCATAAAGGAAATAAAGCCTGTTTTTATATACCGTTTCACATTGTGACATTATTTTATGACAGTCAAGCACTTTCCTTCTCTAATTCTCTACATGACACCATGCATTTTCAACTAAATCCTGAAAACTTTTTATGCGTTTTGGCTGTCATGGTGTCATTATTTAGCTCAATTAGTTCTCATCCATTGATGTCAGTGCAGTTAAAAATGACAGAATGTGTCTTTTAAACCCTTTTATATGTGCTATATAATGGTTCACTGCATTATGATTCACTGTACTATTCTCTACATTTGGTGAATGATTAATTGCATTTTATGCAAAGTGTTACGCATGAAACTGTTTTGTTTCATGGCCGTGACAGAACGCAATCTAACATAAGATCTGCACTGAGATGATCTTTTTCCCACAGTTGTGCAGGTTCTGCGGTCAGAAGTTGATGTGTTAGAAGCAGGAAAAATGGGCAAGCGTGAGGATTTGAGCGAGTTTGACGAGGGCCAAATTGTGATGGCTAGACGACTGGGTCAGAGCATCTCCAAAACTGCAGCTCGTGAGGTGTTCCCGGTCTGCAGTGGTCAGGATCTATCAAAAGTGCTCCAAGGAAGGAACAGTGGTGAACCGGAGACAGGGTCATGGCCGGCCAAGGCTCATTGATGCACGTGGGGAGCGAAGGCCGGCCTGTGTGGTCCGATCAAACAGACGAGCTACTGTAGCTCAAATTGCTCATTTTATGCAAAGTGTGTTACGCATGAAACGGTTTTGTTTCATTGCCATGACAAAACCTAATCTAACATAAGATCTGCACCGAGATCTTTTTCCCACGTTTGTGCAGGTGCTGTGGTCAGATTCACAAGGTTTGACCTCATTTTCCAATGTGTGAATCGTCTCTCAAATGTGATGTTTCCATACACATTTTAAATTGGCTGAGTTTAGAAATGATCGTTCATTCATAATGCATGTATTGTTATAAAAGCAGTTTTCTTTCTTTGATTTGTATTTGTCTACAGTCTATTTACAGTCACTCTGATCATATTAACCGGGGATTTTATGGTTTGTAATTGTATGCATGTGTATGTAGGCTGTGTAAATGCATGTATGTCTGTATCTTGTTGATGCCATGTTTACTCATTATTTTCTTCCTTATAAATAAAACAAATCATTATTTGCATGATCTGCCCCACATGTGCATTACAGAAGGGAAGCACTCTGAGGCGATGCCCTCATTCACAGTGATTTGCATGTCTTTGAAGTGAATTCGTGGGTTTGTGTAACTGCAAAAACACACATTTGAAATGTTATGCAGAAATCATCACATTACAAGCTGTGCAGTGTCATCTGTCATGTATATGCACATGTATTACATGCTTTATGTCAAAATATGAAAATATTTTTTAATTAAGTGACCAGACCTTGACTGTAGTTTTGTTATTTTGCCTTCTTATCTTCTATTTGCGTTTTTAGCTTTTAGACTGACACTCCTCGTTCTTCATTCTTTATTTTCTGTCTTCTGTGCATTTACATAGTATGAATTGTGGTTTATTTTAATCGCGAGGCTGTTTCACACATCACATAGGCGCGTGATCAGCGGCGAGTGACGTACTGAAGCCACGTCTCTGCTACCATGGTAACAGCAAACGTTACAGAGGAACGGTAAGAGAGTCGTCAACATTAGGAAGTGATTTAACGGTTGAATTAATTAATTTCATGTATATTCTATTCAAATTCGTTATTTAAACTTTTAGTGAGTTGAAAACGACCCTTTTAACGGGAATACACAATTACGTCCATCAAGAAAGTTGTTGACCCCTAAGTGAGTTATGTTTCCCTGATTCTTAAAGGAGTTGTTTTCCGCCAGTTTTAGCGGTATGTCTCAGAGTCCGTCTTCACGGAGACCCAGGGGCGTGTATCCTCCGGTGAGGCCGGCGAACGCCGCCGCTGGCGGGCAGCAGATGCGCAGCGTCGTCGCGGAGGATCCCGAGTGGTCACTGGCGCTGGTTCCTTTACTAACAACACTCTGTCTACAGCATATCATAAAACACTTTGAAGGTAAACAATACAAATTTAGTCTATTATTTCGTTTATTCATTCATGTGACCACCATAAGAATTAGCTGCATATTCACTCTCACAACAAAAGTGTCACTGAGTTGTGCTCCTTTCAAAAGTCTATTTAGGTACTCATATGTTCCTTTAAAGGTACAATATGTAAGATTTTTGGATTAAAATATCCAAAAAACACTACAATAATGTTATACATTTTGTTGACTTGTGTACTTACATTATCCCAAATGTTTCCAAGAATGTTTAAATCCAGAGAAATAAGCAATTTTAATCAGGACACGGGGCGTGTCCGTGCGTCGCCTATCAATGACATCATACCTCGGTTTTATTTTGTAGTAACCATCCCAAATTGGGTTGAGATCTGGTGACTGTGGGGGCCATTTTAGTACAGTGAACTCATTGTCAAGTTCAAGAAACCAATTTGAAATGATTCAAGCTTTGTGACATGGTGCATTATCCTGCTGGAAGTAGCCATCAGAGGAGGGGTACATGGTGGTCATAAAGGGATGGACATGGTCAGAAACAATGCTCAGGTAGGCCGTGGCATTTAAACGATGCCCAATTGGCACTAAGGGGCCTAAAGTGTGCCAAGAAAACATCCCCCACACCATTACACCACCACCACCAGCCTGCACAGTGGTAACAAGGCATGATGGATCCATGTTCTCATTCTGTTTACGCCAAATTCTGACTCTACCATCTGAATGTCTCAACAGAAATCGAGACTCATCAGACCAGGCAACATTTTTCCAGTCTTCAACTGTCCAATTTTGGTGAGCTTGTGCAAATTGTAGCCTCTTTTTCCTATTTGTAGTGTAGTAGTAACCATGGAAACACCAAAGACGCTTTAATATATGATGTGTTTTATTAGACCGGTGAGCAACTGTTTGGATCATTCATGGACAGAAAACTAATCATTGTTATACAGCTCAACACAGTTAGTCTTATTGTTTAATAACAATGAGTACCGTAAGACTTTCGTTCATCTTCAGGAGCACAAATGAAGATCTTTTTGATTTCTGAGATCAAAGAGATTTCTGTCCCTCTATTGACAGCTACGCAACTGCCACTTTGACGCTTCAGAAAGTTCACAAAGAGATCATAAAACTAATCCATATGAGTATTGACTTTTATTCACATACACTCACCTAAAGGATTATTAGGAACACCATACTAATACTGTGTTTGACCCCCTTTCGCCTTCAGAACTGCCTTAATTCTACGTGGCATTGATTCAACAAGGTGCTGAAAGCATTCTTTAGAAATGTTGGCCCATATTGATAGGATAGCATCTTGCAGTTGATGGAGATTTGTGGGATGCACATCCAGGGCACGAAGCTCCCGTTCCACCACATCCCAAAGATGCTCTATTGGGTTGAGATCTGGTGACTGTGGGGGCCATTTTAGTACAGTGAACTCATTGTCAAGTTCAAGAAACCAATTTGAAATGATTCGAGCTTTGTGACATGGTGCATTATCCTGCTGGAAGTAGCCATCAGAGGATGGGTACATGGTGGTCATAAAGGGATGGACATGGTCAGAAACAATGCTCAGGTAGGCCGTGGCATTTAAACGATGCCCAATTGGCACTAAGGGGCCTAAAGTGTGCCAAGAAAACATCCCCCACACCATTACACCACCACCACCAGCCTGCACAGTGGTAACAAGGCATGATGGATCCATGTTCTCATTCTGATTACGCCAAATTCTGACTCTACCATCTGAATGTCTCAACAGAAATCGAGACTCATCAGACCAGGCAACATTTTTCCAGTCTTCAACTGTCCAATTTTGGTGAGCTCGTGCAAATTGTAGCCTCTTTTTCCTATTTGTAGTGGAGATGAGTGATACCCGGTGGGGTCTTCTGCTGTTGTAGCCCATCCGCCTCAAGGTTGTGCGTGTTGTGGCTTCACAAATGCTTTGCTGCATACCTCGGTTGTAACGAGTGGTTATTTCAGTCAAAGTTGCTCTTCTATCAGCTTGAATCAGTCGGCCCATTCTCCTCTGACCTCTAGCATCAACAAGGCATTTTCGCCCACAGGACTGCCGCATACTGGATGTTTTTCCCTTTTCACACCATTCTTTGTAAACTCTAGAAATGGTTGTGCGTGAAAATCCCAGTAACTGAGCAGATTGTGAAATACTCAGACCGGCCCGTCTGGCACCAACAACCATGCCACACTCAAAATTGCTTAAATCACCTTTCTTTCCCATTCTGACATTCAGTTTGGAGTTCAGGAGATTGTCTTGACCAGGACCACACCCCTAAATGCATTGAAGCAACTGCCATGTGATTGGTTGATTAGATAATTGCATTAATGAGAAATTGAACAGGTGTTCCTAATAATCCTTTAGGTGAGTGTATAAACATTGAACATCAGTGAACATAAACAGAAGCTCAACCAAACCTGCTTGATGGTTCATTTGAAAAAGTGTAAACGCTGCCATCCGAACCCTGGTGCCCACCAAACAAGCGGACGAGACCGCTAAAAAAGATGGGTCTCTGTCCGCTTCCAAACCAACTCTAGTGCAGTTGGAATGAAATATGAATCAGGATGTAACCAAAAACAGGATGTGATGTCACAAGATGCGACCCTAAAAGCACAGAATGCTCAAGCATACTCGTTTTTTCTCGTCATAATCGCAATGTTGCCCATCACACGTCAGAACCGTGTCTCCTCGCAGCAGATCTTCGTTTGTGTGGGATTCCTCCTGCTATTTTGACTACTTTACACATTTTAAAAGCTCTTCTCGAGTTTTATCCATCATATGAACACACATACAGCGGGCGCATTTAGCCCAGCAAACACAGCATTTATTTTGGATGTTCGACCAGTTCCATCACACAATAGACATCATAAAAGCCATTTTTGTATCTTTGGGTTCGGTGTTAAAAATGACCAGGACTAAATGTATTGTTTTCTTTTTTTGGTGCGGACCAAAAGAATCAAGAAAACCAAACTAAGTGTGAACACACTCTAAGAATTAGCTTCATATACACTCTCAGAAAAAAGATACAATATTTGTCACTGAGGCAGTATCCTTTCAAAAGGTACTAATATGTACCATTTAGGTACTAATACAGTATGTCCCTCTATGGGTAAATAAGGTACCTAGGTGTATTTTTCAAAGAGTACTTCCCTAGTGACAGCTTTTGTACCTGTTTTATGAGAGTATATTGTAATTGTTTACAGATGTTATTAAAGGCACAATATGTCATTTTCGCCGCTAGAGGTCGCTTATTCAAAACAAAGGCGTTGCTTGATTTCGTGGAATCATGGGAGTTGTTGTCTTCACCTCTACAGCCAGTGGAAAAGAATCCGACGGGACTCGGGCAGAAATCATATTCATGGATGAGCTAATGTAATAAAGATTTATTAATGTTACTGTAGTATGAGGCAGGGTGGGAGCAGAACGAGGCCGCTGGAGCGATTGCTAATGAGAGACGAGCACGACACACGGCTCGAGAGCAGCAGAGCTTTTATTCTGCCGCAGACGAGCGCTTCCGCTTCTTCCGCTCATGTGTATGTGGGGTAACGCAGCGCTGTTTTATCATATTACACACATTTGAGTTATAATGCTACTCTATGCATTCGCTCGGCGGCGACTATGAGACACTTGTTCACATTGCAGTGAGAGATCGATATTAGGCATGGTAAAACATGGTACTCGCGGTAAATCAAGAAAACCAGATTTACACAATAAGACTAACTGTGTTGAGCTATATAACAATGATTCGTTTTCTGTCCATGAATGATCCAAACAGTTGCTCTCCTGTCTAATAAAACACACAATATATTAAAGCGTCTTTGGTGTTTCCATGGTTTCTACAAAATAAAACTGGAAATCGAGGGTAACGCCGTTATGATGTCATTGACAGGCACCGCACAGACACGGTCCGCGTCCTGGTTAAAATTGCTTATTTCTCTGGATTTAAACATTCTTGGAAACATTTGTGATAATGTAAGTACACAAGTCAGCAAAATATATAACATTGTTCTAGTGGTTTTTGGATATTTTAAACCAAAATCTTACATATTGTGCCTTTAATAAAAAAAAAGAATGCCTGTACTGTGTATTAATATTTTGCAGAGAACCCCATTCTGGATGAACTCATGCCCAACTATAAAGCGTATGTCCTCCAGCGACTGCCAGCGTCTCTTCCCTTGACCGTCACTGCAAACCTCATCAGTGATGAGAGCTACTGGAAGCGCTGCTGTGAAGGCCGCTGGCATCTCTGTGACGTCTCCACATACGGCAACAGCTGGAAGCGCATGTTCTTCGAGCGTCACCTAGAAAGCATCGTTGAACTCTTCATCCCTGATGCAACCGACACCAAGACAGTCCTGGATCTGGTGCCACTGTGTCGAAACTACGTAAAGCGCCTAAAGGTCTCTCAGCTGCTGCCACCCATTAAAGACCCGCCCAGGTTTGACGAGGACGACGGTTCGGATTGTGCCAGCGATATGGGCAGTGAAGGACCCTCCATGGATCACTTTGATTTCCGCATTCTGCTTGACAAACTGCCGAATCTGGAAGAGCTTAACGTGGCGTATGGAGTTAAAGGATGCGGCATGAACTTTGAGTGGAATTTGTTTGAGTTCACCTTCAGAGACTGTGAATCCCTGGCAAAAGCCCTCGCTTCCTGCAAGACTTTACAGGTTCAGTTATTGTTATAATTAGTAATTGTAGTATTTTAGTATTTTCAGTTTTTTAGAAACATTTTAAAGGCTAATACAAAATCTGGGATCACATTAAAGGGATAGTTCACCCAAAAATGAAAATTCTGTCATTAATTACTCACCCTTGTGTCGTTCTAAACCCGTAAGATATTGTTCATCTTCAGAACATAAATGAAGATCTTTTCAATGAAATCTGAAAGGTTTCTGAACCATCCATAAGCAGCAATGCCATTACAACTTTAAAGGCCCAGAAAGGTAGTAAAGACGTCGTTAAAATTGTCCATGTGACTACACATATGTTATGAAGCGGCGAGAATGATTTTGTGCGCAAAAAACTAACAGAAATAACGACTTTATTCAACAATCTCTTCCCATCAACGTTATTCTCATATGCTATTCACGTAGTAAACACAGTCTAGCGCTTCCAGGTTCTACATCAGAACGCCACCTCATTATTGGCCAGCTCCTGCGCCAACATCACACGCATGCCATTCCAAACCTTTAAGACCTTCGTTCCTCTTCGGAAACACCAATTAAGGTATTTTTGATGAAGTCCGAGAGCTTTCTGACAGCAACCCAACGACCACTTTCAAGGCCCAGAATGGCAGTAAAGACGTCATTAAAATAGTCCATGTGACTCCAGTGGTTCAACCTTAATTTTATGAAGCCATGAGAATACTTTTTGTGAGCAAACAAACAAAAATAATGACTTTTTTCAGCAATTTCTTCAACGCAATTCTCCTATGCTATTCACATAGTAAACACAGTCTAGCACTTCCAGGTTCTACGTCAGAACGCCGGCTTGCCATTGGCCGACGCTGTTCATGTGTGCACCACGACACATGCGTGTGATCTTGGCGCAGGAGCCGGCCAATAATGAGGCGGCGTTCTGATGTAGAACCTGGAAGCGCTGCACTGTTTTACTACGTGAATAGCATAGGAGAATTATGTTGAAGAGATTGTTGAATAAAGTCGTTATTTTTAGGGGGTTTTGCGCACAAAAAGTATTCTCGCCGCTTCATAACATTAAGGTTGAACCACTGTAGTTACATGGACTGTTTTAATGATGTCTTTACTACCTTTCTGGACCTTGAAAGTTGCAATGGCATTGCTGCCTACGGAGGGGTTTCATTAAAAATATCTTCATTTGTGTTCCAAAGATGAACAAAGGTCTTACGGGTTTGAAACGACACGAGGGTGAGGAATTAATGACAGAATTTTCATTTTTGCATGAACTAACCCTTTAAACCTGGTCTTCATGCAAAATTATGATATGACTCCAGAAGACTTTAAATATAGCATGCACGTCATATTACTAATTTATCTTTTTTGTCATGCTTGAGAGCCCCTGGCATTCTTCAGAGCATCAGTGTTTGGTTGTTTAATTCCAACTTTTCTCACCAGGTCTTCAGGATCCATCGCAGTAAGGTGGACGACGATAAGTGTTGCATGCTTGTGGGTCAACTGTTGGATCACCCGTCCCTACAGGAGCTGGACTTTTCACATAATCACATCAGCGACCGCGGAGCCCGAGCCATTGGAAAACTTCTGAACCGCAGTCAGCTGAAGAGACTGGTCGTCTGCAACAACCAGATAAGAGCTTCAGGAGCTCAGGCACTGGCTCATGCTCTGGGCAGAAACGCCACCCTGACGTCCCTCAACCTGAGGCTCAACCGCATCGGGGATGAAGGGGGTCAAGCTCTGGCTCAGGCTCTGATGAAGAACCAGACTTTGGTGAACCTTCACCTGGGGGGAAATAACATGACAGAGCCCACGGCCGTGGCGCTATCTCAGGCCTTGGTGGAGAACTGGACCCTCAAGAGCCTAAACCTGTCCAACAACAGACTGGGAGTCGTGAGTAAACCTCAGAATATGACGTTTAACACATTCTCATTTAAGTTTTGGTACATGTGCTTAAAAGGAACAAATGACAACATTTCAGCCAATAGAGAACACTGCAAAAAGTGAATTTCTTACTCTGTGTTTTTGTCTTGTTTTCCTCTAAACATTCTTAAAGTAAGATACATTTTAATAAACTGTCATAATTCACTGCAAAACGTGATTTTCTTACTCAGTAATTTTGTCTTGTTTTCTAGTAAAAGAAAACAAGGCGTTAAATTAAATCTAAATTAAATCTAAATTACAAGAAAATACCTGTTAATATGGTAAGAAAAATTACCTAAAAGTTCATTCTTTCTTACCCCATTGGTAGATATTTTTCACATTTTTAGCATAAATTTCACTTAATTTTTCAGAAAACAATACTTAATATTTAGCTATTTTGCATCTGTATTTTTGTCTTGTTTTTCACTAAAATATCTACACATTATTCAAGTAAGATATAAAAAACATGATTTTTCAGTACAAGAACATGTTTTTCTTATAAACAAGAAAAAAATAATTAAAACAAGAAAAAATATCTGCCAATGGGGTACTATTTTATTTTTATTTTCGTAGATTTTTTCATTTATTTTTTGCATACACTTCAAATATTTAGAAAACATGATTTAATATTTTGTTATTTTGCATCTCAAGTAAATGCATCTTGGTTTAATGTTTAGATATTTGTACTGGAAAAATAAAACAAAATATTAAGACCTAATGGGTGGAAATAAATCCCATATAGTGACGTGAAAAAAAATCACTCTAGCAAGTGCATTAATAACATTCTCATAATTGCATCATATTGCAACATTTACTTTCTCTATTATTATCTTTTCGTAAATGAAAAACAAAAAATGTTTTAAAGCGTTTAATTGTCTGTAAAGAGATGAATATGAAATGATACAGCCCTGTAGTTCACGTTCAATTATTCATGGCTGCAGGATAGATGTGCGCTAACACACGGACATGTGGGATGGGGATTACCTCTCTCCTGGGACGGATCGTCCACATGGTTCCTGCATTTATCCGCTCCTCCCATCTCCATTTCAAGGCAAATCGTATTTCAAACAATTGCCTCTCATTCAGGAAAGAGCTCTGGCGCTACACACCAGAAACATTAGTCTGCACTCTCAGAGTCAGGGCATCTTAATGTAAAATGTATTTTAATTTGCAGCTGTACTGCAAAACGTGATATGCTTCATCATCGGAGTACTTCGACCTTGGGATAGTGAGATATTCAGCACTAACCAAAAAATCTGATGCAGTCATGCTAAATTATGATGGTCTGATCATTTAAAAAATGCCATGAATTCATCAAAAGCATTAAGACTCTATATAGACTCTCTTAAAACATGTTTTCTTTGTAATCTTTCATTGCTTCTGAAATGACTTTTTCAGTTGATGTCACCTAGGCCAAGGGTTTTCAAACTTTATGATGCCAAGGACCCCCAAATATGTTTAACCTTTTATGAGGGACCCCCTTCCTAAAATCCATCTATATATTTTTATGTATGAAAAAACATTTAAACTGTTAAATAAATAGTAAGTGTGACATTATAAATAAAACATATTGTTTCCAAACTTAAATTGGCTATACTTAATGTTGGATGTATAAACCTGAAGAACATTTTCAATAAAAAATTATTTGAATAAGCAATTTTCACAATAAATGTATGTAAGCAGCATTAAGAATACCGCCTTACAACCCCAGTGAGACTATAGTGAGAAAAAATCACTAGAAAGATACAAAGAAAACATATACAATTCTGGACAGTATGTATACGGCAAGAAAGGAGAGAAACATTTAGAAATGAAGCAGTCAGAATGTTCAGTAGACTTGTCTTTTTATTCTGTGAAATTTCCCAGTTTGAAAACCCCTGACCTAGGCCATGTGGGCTAATGGTAATGTTAAAATACTGTATCAGGGCTCCCACTCGTCCTGGAAAACCTGGAAAATTGATGACAAATTTTCCAGTCCTGGAAAACACATAGAAAATTAGAGAACATGTAAAATGTTCTGGAAAATATTTATTTTTATAAAGTTCTTCTTTAGCCGAGAACAAAGACTTCATCACTGGCCCAAAACAATTACCAGTGGTTGCAAAAAAAACAAATATTACATGTTATGAGTTTACATAATTGTGATATAATGTGTTATAAAGTCAGAATTGCGTGATATAAACTCGCAATTCTGACTTTTTCCTCGCAATTGCGAGTTTATATCACAATTATAAAAAAAAGACTCTTTAAAAAGAATTATAAAGAGATAAAAAGTCGCATTTACCTTTTTTATTTTTTATTCTGTGGCGAAAACAAGCTTCCATAGTCATAATGTATGATTAAGAGCTCATATTAAAAACTGTTTTATAATTAAGTCATGGTAATAAACTGTACGCCTTTTAAAGACTTAGAGAGCAATATTTGGCGTGATCCTTGTCTTTTGTTCCCGCTGTAGTAAAATTGAAAATGTCTTGGAAAATGATCGAAAGGAACCCTGTGTATCTAGTCATTATTTTAGGCTCCTGTAGTTGATGCAGCATTTCTTATTTAATGAGTCATTCTATGCAGCAATGCTTAACAGTTATACCAAAAAATTAGTTATTCATTTACACTGAGTGTGTTGCTATGGCTTGGATTCTTCCTTCAGTGTCAGTACATGGGATTTATTTATCTCATTTTAACATCCACAAGGTGAAAATTATACAAATACCAAAAGTTTGGGGTGAGTATGATTTTTAAAAACTTTTATTGAGCAAGACCCCAATAAATTGATCTAAAGTGACAATAAAGACATTTATGTTGCAAAAAATTATATTTCAAATAAATGCTGTTCTTTTTATTTCTATTCATCAAAGAATCTTGAGAAATAAAATGTATCACAATTTCAACATTTCAAAAAGTTTTCAACATTGATAATAATCATAAATGTTTCTTGAGCAGTAAACCCTCATATCAGAATGATTTCTGAAGGGTCATGTGACACTGAAGACTGGAGTAATGATGATAAATTCAGGAATAAATTACACTTTACTATATATTCACATGGAAAACAGTTATTTTAAATTATAATAATATTTCACAATTTTACTGTATTTTTGATCAAATAAATTGAGCATGAGACTTTTTTTCAAAAGCATTTTAAAAAATCGTACCGACCCCAAGCTTTCTTAATAACTCAACAGTTCTCCACTGTTTAATATTGGTTGTTGTGAAATGTTGTCTTTATTAACTTTTACACTCATGCAACTGAGCTCTATTTACCGTCACATTCATTTATGATAGATAAAATCAAGTCTCAACCATTATTTTTCTCATTTAATGTTTTACTTGTTGTAAAATGGGTTGCAAATGCCATTTCATGTTCGCTTTGGTTTAAAGTAGAAAGTCTTGAATTTAATAAATCAACCCTAGGACTTATTTAACGACCCTCTCTCTCAGTTATGTCTCTGATTTGTGTGTAATCCAAATAAAACGTCACATCTCCCTTGTGTCTCCTGCAGGACGGCGGGAAGCTTCTGGAGGAAGGGATGTCCCACAACAGCAGTCTGGGGGAGTGTGACATTCGGCTGACTGATGTGGCTCAGGACAGTGAGTACTGTATCGCTCAGGCTCTACGAGCCAATCAGATCCAGGCTGCCCGCAAAAATCAAACACAACTATGATCCCAATGCCAAAGTCTGAGCCATACATGCTGTGCCTGCCAGTGAGTAATTACTGGCCACTGAAAAACATGGAAAACAAATAAAAAAATGACCAAAATTGTTCTTACTAGATCTATTATTCTTAAACAACGAAATGAAATATTTAAATTATATGGAAATCATGCAATCATGACCAAACAAGAACAAGGATGATAACTATAAAGATATAAATCTAAAAATCATTCTAAATGTAAAAGAATAGCAGAGTTCAAACGACAAATATAGCGATACCGGCATAGACGAATGGAATCACTTTCAGAATGATTTTCTCACTGACAGCCAATCAGAATCCACCCTGCTTTAATGAGCTCAAGCATTTAAAGCGACATACATCAAATAAACAGGGATGTGTTTCCCGAAGCCAACTATGATCACAAGTTCCATGAATTGTGTTGGTTGAGGTCAGAATTATTGGCACCCTTGGTAAATATGATCAAAGATGGCTGTAAAAATAAATCTGCATTGTTCACCCTTTTGATCTTTCATTCAAAATAGTCGCAAACATCTAACCTTTCATTGAAGTAAAATAATTGAAAGTGGGGGGGACATCACATTATGAAATAAATGCTTTTCTCCAAAACACGTTGGACACAAATATTGGCACCCCTAAAATTGTACCAGAGTAAAATATCTCTGAAGTATATTCCCATCAATATATATATATATATATATATTTTTTTTAGCTCACCAGGGTGACTAGGAACATGAAATTGTCTAACTATAGGCTCTATTTTAACGATCTGAGCGCATGGCGCAGGTGCACTTAGGGCGTGTCCGAATCCACTTTTGCTAGTTTAACGACGGGAAAAACAGTTGGCTTCTCCAGAGAGGAATCCTTTTATTTTTAATATTTAAAAATGTGTGTGTGCTGCTGCGCATCCCTGTGTGTGTAATAATCAGAGTGTACGTGTGTTGTGCGCCACCTATAGGCTCATATTACTAACACACCCTTTAAATAACACAAAAAATACTTTGAGGTTTGAGTTGGTCAATGGCGCAGTCGTTTTCAGTTCCTCCCAACAATGCTCCTGAACACACCTGGTGACCAGACACCCATGGGCGAACAGATGCGCCAGTGCATTTGCTGTTTAAACAACGTGGAGCTGGACGTGAACATGAGAACTGTGTCAGGCTGAAACTAGCAGAAAACACTTGCGTTGCGCCTGGCATTGCGCCGGGTGTATGATAGGGCCCATTGACTTCCTGTTCCACAGGAGTATAAATATGAGGAAAAACAAAGGCCAAATTCCTTTAATCATCCATCACAATAATTAAAACCAAAGAATATAGTTCTGATGTGCAGCAAACGATTGTTGAGTTTCACAAAATAGAAAGTGGCTATAAGAAAATAGCTAAAGCATTGAAAATTCCCATTTCCACCATCAGGGCAATAATTAAGAAGTTCCAATCATCTAAAAGATGTTACGAATCTGCCCGAAAAAGGACGTGTGTATATACCGTCCTAATGCATGGTGAAGAGGAGAGTTTGAGTCGCCAAAGACTCTCCAAGGATCACAGCTTTTTGGCAGAAAGCCCACCAGATGGCTTTGGTGCAAACAGGGATAAAAAGTCCCCCATGCCCACGGCTAAATATACCGCTGGATCTTTAATGTTGTGGGCCTATTTTTTTGCTGGAGGTCCTGGACATCTTGTTCAGATACATGGTATAATGGATTCTAGCAAATACCAACAGATAAAAAATCAAAAGCATTGATTTCGTAATGTGATTTTCCCCCCACTTTCAATTCTTTTACTTCAATAAAAGGTTAGATTTTTGCGGCTCCAGGCGCAATGCAAGTGTTTTCTGCTAGTTTCAGCCGGACGCAGTTCTCATTTTCACGTCCAGCTCCACATTGTTTAAATATCAAATGCACTGGTGCATCTGTTCACCCATGGGCGTCTGGTCTGAACACCAGGTGTGTTCAGGAGCATTGTTGCTCCTATTGTGAGGAACTGAAAACGACTGCGCCATTGACCAACACAAACCTGCTCTGAAGTCAATAGCGCAGTATTTTCTGTGTTATTTAAAGAGCGTGTTAATAATATGAGCCTATAGGCGGTGCACAACGTGCATACACTCTGCTTATTACACACACAGGGATGCGCAGCAGCACACACACATTTTTGAATATTAAAAATAAAAGGATTACAATGTAAAAGAATATTATTGTGTACATAAAGATATAAATGCCTACATGTCATAATGGATAGTCATTGCATGTATCAGAATTACCATTTGCAGTAATGACGAATGAAAGTGGCTACTTATTTAACCAAACGTGGCAATACACACACGTATTCAAACTGACTCGTCAGGTTGAGGGTTTCTATATTCCGCCATGTAAATAGCGAGCGCAACTGGCTTTTAAAGGGAATGGGAGATGAGACTGGTTTATTGCACGTTACGCCCCAAAACACACATATGACTCATTAGGGACTAGGGACAACTCTTTTTAGACCATTTTTCCCATCGTTAAACTAGCAAAAGTGGATTCGGACACACCCTAAGTGTACTTGCGAATTTCTGAAGGATCATGTGACTCTGAAGACTGGAGTAATGATGATAAATTCAGCTTTGATCACAGGAATAAATTACACTTTACTATATATTCACATAGAAGACAGACATTATAAATTGGAATAATATTTCACAATTTTTACTGTATTTTTGATCAAATAAATGCAGCCTTGTTGAGCTTTCAAAAACATTACAAAATCTTACAGACCCCAAACTTTTGATCAGTACCTGAATGGGTGCCTAAATAGCTAATTGGTTAACATTTTTTACTAGTCCACACAGACCAGGTGACATTAGTCGAAAAGGAAATTGCTTTCTGCAAGAGGCAGAGAGATGTATTACATTTTTGATGAAAGATAATGCGCACGGATGCATATTAACTATAAGACCAGGAGTTTTATTCAATTTGTACACACATATTTGGCATCCAACCTGAGATATGCCACACATTTTATAGGCAACATAGTGTTTACAGACTGACACTGATAATTGTATAAGCACTATTTCCACTGAAATGTCCTTTAGCAGCATAAAAAACATCAGAACGGCAGGGAACTACAATAATCATCCATGCTTATAAAGTATCATTTGGTCAGTGGGATGTTTTATGAATAGTCTTTGAAACATTCAGGAAAAATAATCACTTTCTGTCATTTCGGCATCCTTCTCATTGTGATACTGTACATCTGATGTGATTATTGACACATCAAGTAAACACACACAATATCTCGTTATTCAATACATCAGTAGTCATATTGACATTTACTGTATGCACACATGTAATGGTCAAATAAACAATTGCCTGTAAAAATTGTGAGAAGTTTTGTTTTGTTATACAAAATGTTTCCTATTATAATATATCAAGACATAGAACAGATTTTCTTTCCAAAGTTACAAGATGTGGTCACCTGGTCCTCTACTGTACATACAAGGATGAATCTCTTCTGTCAGCACATACACCACCGGTCAAAAGTTTGGAATATTTGTGATTTAAAAAAAATGTTTTTTTGAAGAAGGCTTATCTGCTCACCAAGGCTGCATTTATTTTATTTAAAATACAGTAAAAACTGTAATATTGTAATAACTTTTTCTATATTGTAAAATGTAATGTACTCCTGTGATCAAAGCTGAATTTATCATCATTACTCTATTCTTCAGTGTCACATGATCCTTCACAAATCACTCTGATTTGATGCTCAAGAGACATTTATGATTATTATCAGTGTTGAAAACAGTCATATTTTTGTGGAAACTGTGATACATTTTATTTTCCCGGATTCTTTGAAGAATTTAATTCATTTGGAATTCAATTGAAAATTGAATTTAAGAAGAATTGAAGAATTTAATTTTCAGTTCATGAAAGTCACTTTGGATAAAATGATTAAATGTAAATTAATAATTGAGCACCAATAATAATTTATAATGATTAAACACAATATCTCAGAAAAATTCAGCTTTGCTCACAGGAATAAATTACATTTTACAATATATTCACATAGAAAACAGTTATTTTAAATTGTAATAATATCTCACAATATTACTGTTTTTACTGTATTTTTTTTAAATCAAATAAATGCATCTTTAGTGAGCATGATTGACTTCTTTCAAAAACATAAAGAAATCGTAATGATTCCAAACTTTTGTCCTGTAGTGTATGTCTGCATCATTTTTTGCCCCAAAATTGAAAGAATAAAATAAGAAATTATTTTAATTTATTTTGCGTAAAGAAAATGTATTATAGCATTCAGATTTTTGTGTTGTATTTTTTGAGAAAATTATTATTATTATTATTATATCACAAATATAGCAATCACCATTTGAAAGGAAAATGCGCCTAATTGTCATGAAAATGGTTAAATTGTGCAAAATATAATTTCCTGTTTTTGGGTGAAGTATGACCCAGACATAACTGAATATCATAACTGAAAATCCCCAATTAGAGGTAATTATTGAAAATTAATTATAAAGAAGTTAAAATGAGAAACAAATGGTAAATCATTGTGAATTTTAAACAGGCCTTTGTAGCTATTCTGGGCTGTTTTAAACTTCAGGATGTGATTTAGAAAGATAAAGATTGTGAGCTTGAGCTGTTCAGTGCTTCACTATCTGTCACCTTCTGTCAACTCTGGTATTTACAGGATGTTCAGAGGTCAAAGGTCAGAGGTATGCAGTCAGGTTGGGCTTTTATAGATTATTTTGTCAATGCTTTATACAAATGAGTTTTGATTCTCTGAAAACAAACGATCAGTGTAAGTGAATACAGTTTTCCAACAGAGATACAGTATATACTGCAGCAAATATTTGCCCTCCACTTCACAGTTTTTAGTGGGAGCTTCTGGATTTGACAGAACAGGAACATCTATATTTATATTTCTAATTTTAAGATTCATTTTGAGTGTTCTTTTCTGAGGGACTGATCTTACTGCTCAAAATGATTACGACATTTTTTCTTTTCACAGTAACTTGGGAAATGTGTATAAATGCAATGTCAACACATAAGCTTTTAAATAATTAAACATAAACACTAAAATCATACAGTCTGAGGCACTTACATTCCATATAAAAAGAGGAGGTAGTTGCAGAAAATGTAAAAAAAGAAAAACAAATGTAATGCTTTAGTTGATCCCACCTTGTATATTAAATATTATCTTGCATGGATAAGATAATGTTTATTAAATATCTAGCAGGACCTTTCAAAGATTATGTATTTTGTTTGAGGTTCTCATGTCTTTTAGGCTTCATGTATTCAATTATTCAAAGCACCAACACTGTTGCCATAAATAGATCAGGAAAAAAAACGGGTTTATGAATAGTTTGTTAGAATTTTTATTTTGAATCGTCTGTTCTGTATCAGCCTTTTTAATTTTAATAATAGTGATTTTATGTTCATAATGATTTTATTTTTTACAGCACTACTTTTCTAAGCTGTGTTTTATATATATATATATATATATATATATATAATTATATATGTATAGAAAAAAAAATAAAATGTTTTGTTGCATTCTGATTGAATCACCAAAGAATGGGGAGCTGTTTTCTATTTAATATAGAACATTTCCATTTCAAAATTTGCAATTTTTATTTAAAATCAACATGAACTCAAATGAACCCCTATTACTGTTTTTGATGTGAACGATTTGTCAATGCATGTTATTGCAAAGGAATTTTTTTTCTTCTTTTTGGATGACGTTTGGATTTCATCTTGTTTTTCAACACTTAACATCCATTTCATGGTCCAATCAAGATTTACATTTTTACAATGATCATTTTACATTTCTCATTTTTGTTCTCTTTAAGTATGTGGTAGGCTATTATGGAAGTAAAATGGGTTGTGAATACCATTTCATGTTGACTTCAAATGCAACGTAAGAAGTAGTTTGGCAGATGTGTATTAAAGGAATAGTTCACCCAAAAATAAAATAAATTATCCCATAATTTTCTCACCCTCAAGCCATCATAGGGGCCCTATTTTAGACCCGGCGCAATGCAACACCAGGCACGACGCAAGTGTTTTTTGCTAGTTTCAGTGTTTTTTTGCTGTTTTAAGGAAACTGAAAACGACTGCGCCATTGACCAACAAAAATCTGCTTTGAAGTCAATAGCGCAATAACGCCCCTTTAAAGAGCGTGTTAGTAATATGCGCCTATAGGCGGGTCCACAACTAGCCTGATTATTACACACACAGGGACGCGCAGCAGCACACACACACATTTTTAAATACAAATAAAAGGATTCCTCTCTGGAGAAGCGTTCAGTCTTTCCTCCATGTAAATAGCGTATCCGTGGTGCGAGCGCAACTGGCTTTTAAAGGGAATGGGAGATGAGACTCTGATTGGTTTATTGCACGTTACGCCCAAAACACACCCATGACTCATTAAGAGACTAGGTTCAACCCTTTTGGACCATGCGCTGGGCACGCAGATTGTTTTTTTCCGTCGTTAAACTAGCAAAAGTGGATTTGGATACACCCTAAGTGCACCTGCGCCATGAGCTTCAGATTATGTGCTCAGATCGTTAAAATAGGGCCCTAGATCTTCTTTCAGCCAAACACAATCAGAGTTATATTAAATAATCTCCTGGCTCTTCCAAGCTTTATAATGGAAATTAATAGAGCCAGAGTTTTTGAAGCTCCAAAATGCGCATCCAAAAGTACTCCAGAGGGTTAATAAAGCCCTTCTTAAGTAAAGCTATGCATTTTTATAAAATAACCATATTTATAACTTATAAATACTGGTTCTGGAGGAAGGGTGACCTCTGACCTCTCTAAATTATGGGTGAACTATTTCTTTAATATCCTAATAAAAGTCAGACTGCATTTGTTATGAAGAAATGTAATTAGGCCTATGTCCCATTCAATGTTTGTTAAAGTTGTTTCTGTGCTATCATAGATTTTTGGCCACTAAAAACAAACATTTCTGAATCACCAAAGCGAAAAAAATATAGAAATTTCCATTTGCAATTTTCATTTAAAGTCAACATGAACTCGAATGAAACCCAATTCACTTTCTTAATGTGTTTTTAATGTGAACAGTTTGTCAATGTTATTGTACATCTGTGCTTTTGTACATTTGGGAGGAAAAGTAAAGATTCTCTCATTTGAGAGAAACATTTCTCGTAACAGTCTGATCCACAAATCATGAGTTTGCAAATAAATTAACTAGCAACACCAAGTTTGCGTTCTCGTCCTTTTGCAAACGCTATAATGAAGTCTCCACACAGGGTCCATTACGGTGCAGTGAATGGTGGTCATGGCCGAGGCAGCCCTCGTTGCGGTGGATAATCAGTACGGGAAAATACAGCGCGTCCTGATAGGCTGGAGGAGAAGGTGGGCTCTCCTCATTGGCAGACTGTCCGGCCAGACATTGCGTGCTTTCCGTCGGGCAGCTGGGGTCGTTTAGGCTACTACTGTGACTTCGCCAAAGGCAGCTGCGACGTGAGCCGTACAAACGTCCCAGCGAGAATCGGCTGCTACTGAAGGGTAAGCGCGGGCTGCCGCTGTTGCAGATGCTCAGCGCGCTGCGAGAGAAAATCGACGAGCTGCTGATGGAACGGTGGCAGCGCTCGCAGTTCTGCCGGTATCCGCCGAAGCCGCTTCCACCGGCTGCGCCGATCCCGCGGGGCGAGAACGTGTTGCAGCTGGACTGCTGTGCCAGATCCATAAGCACGGCCTCGGAGTAACTGGGAACAAGCTGTTGGTTGGAGCGAATGTGCCACTCGAGCTCTGTGCTGTCGATGGTGTTTACCCGTGGGATGTGGCGGCAAAACGGCCTCTCGTCCAGCGGCGTAACAGCGACATAGTCAAAGCCAAAAAGCTTCTCCACGTGATAGTGAAGGTACGCCGTGCGATACTCCGTCAGCACCCGCAACGGCCACGATAAAGTCAGCGCCGCCGCCAACCAGAAGCTACACTGCGACGCATACCAAGGCAAGCGATCCGGATCTGCATATGCAAGCACGTATTCCTTGAACTCAACGTTTTTGAGGTGCATTCCTTCACGTGCTTCCATATAATCATCCAAACCTTCGTTCTCAGTGAAGAACCTCGCTCTTTGCGTCAGGTAGGAGTTCTCTGACTCGACATTAGCGAAACTAAAGCACTTGGTGAAACGCAGCTTGGTCACTGGAAAGCTCTCCAGACCTGTGAGGTGCTTGGAAATGTCCTTAACCCCGCAGTTCCCGTAATCAAACTCGGCCTCCGCGACGTGCGTGTTCACGCGCTCGTGGTAAACCTGCGTGGTCGTGTAGGCGTCCCCGTTGCGGTAGCGAGTGACTTGCCTCGTTCGGCGTATGTAGTGGTAACTAATGGCCTTCCACCAGATGCACGGCGTGGCTTGCTGCATGCGATGCACGCGCTCGGCGATGCTCTCCAGGTCTACTTTAAACTGAAGTTCGTTGCGCGAGTAACAATGCCAACACTCCACTAGGTAAACTACGTAGAGCATGACAAGGAAGGCCACTGGGATGTAGATGTAGCCGTTGGAGCAGGGGCTGTCGTGGTACATCATGGACTTGCCCTTGAAGGCGCTGTCGAAGGAGAGGCGGGTGACCTTCGTGACCTGGCACCAGGTCATCGCGATCACACAGCAGTACATTAGCAGTGACAGAAGGAGGCATTTCCAGTGCGAGTCGCGACACAGGGACTTGCTCAGGGACTGCTTCGAGGGTCGTTGCTGTGAAGATATAAATGATAACAAGGAGAGGTAAAAAAAACGCCCTGGAGAAGTGCTAAATAGATCTGTGGCACTTTTTCCCATAGGAAAACTTTAAGAAAGCATGTGAATGTGGTGTACACTCTAAGGCCCTGTTTACTCCTGGTATTAAGATGGGTTTAGGGCGATCGGATAACAAGTGGACGACGCTAAATACAGGTGTAAACGGGGTCTAAAACGTTTTGAGCTTCTCCACTTTCAACCACTTTCAGAGGTAGTGGAAAACACACAGTCAAAAGCAATCAGCCACTAACAGACTGACTACTCTCCGCCTACTGACCTAATGAGCCAGACGGGATTTAAACTTTGTCGGCCGAAGACCCGAGTTTGGTTTGAAGATGAAAAACATACCAAGCACGATTTTCTCTCAACATTCCTGATTTCTAACACACACTCACAGCGTTCGGCTGGTCTTGCGTCTGTAAGAGCAGAAACGAAAGCTGATGCTCTCCGTGTGTTTTTCCGTCATCTCCAGGCGCATTCATATGTAAATTGTGTGAGCTTATTTTGCCCATTAGATGGAAAGATCTGAAAAATCCCATACATTTACCCGCCCATAGACCCTCCCCTCGAAGAAATCAGGACAGAAGTGGATGAAAGTGGACAAAAGAGACGGATTAAAACACCAGGTATAAACGGGAATGTGTCTCCCTCGTCTACTTGTGATCCGATCGATCTTAATACCAGCTGTAAACATCCATGGAATCTTTCCATTGCACAAAAGTTTCATTACAGTAGGAAAAATGTTCTTTAGATTATTAAAATGTTCATCACACTAAGAAAAAAAGGTTCTTTTCAGAACTGTTCACTGAAAGATTCTTTGAGGAACCAAAAAGGGTTCTTCTATGACATCACTACGAAAACCACCTCTTGGAAACTTTATTTTTAATAAAGCATTGCGTGCAACATTACTAGACTCCATTCATCACTTTCTCAGCGTAGCACTTAAGTCCTTATTCATGCTTTGGTAACATCACGGATTGACTAGTGCATTTGTCTTTTATTTGGTGTTCCTGAAAAACAACTTCACCAACTGCAGTTAGGATTATTACCCATTCATGTACTTCTAACACCTATTCTTTTCCAACTACACTGCTCATCTACAAAGCTCTTCATAATTTGGCTCCTCTTTATCTATCAGACCTTCTTCAACTATACTTTCCTTCATGTTCTTTTGCAGACTGTTCCAAAGTGAAGTTCTTTCAGTTTAAGGGCGTTTAGTTGTGCAGCGCCGAAATTATGGAATTCTTTACCATTGCATAATCGCCAGCTGGAATCTATTTCCCAGTTTAAAACCCAGATTAAAGCTTATTTGTTTAGAATAGCTTTTATTGACTTGATTGTTTGATTTGTATGTTTTGTGTTTTTATATTGCTTTGCATTTTATTGATTTGCTTTTATGCTGTAAGGTGTCTTTGAGTGCCTTGAAAGGTGCCTATAAATAAAAGCTATTATTACTATCAATATTATTGACTCTTGGGATAAAAGGATCTGCTTGTAGAAAATCCAGTCCAGGATTTAATGTTCTCCCCCTTTTGCCTAGCTAAAAGGTATTTGTTCGAGCTGTGATATATCAAGGGTTAATTTCCTCATTCAAGACACCATAAAACCAAAATGTACCATTTTTTTTATTTTTATGGAATATTGCAGTATTTATTATAAATTATTTATCCGTGCATCTTTTTTTAAATTCATGCACTCTTGTAATCTTTAATCAAAATAACTTCCCCTCCCTCTTGTAGCTTGTCTTCTCTGATGACGAGGGCGGGGCAACCTGTCCCTCACATGAGATCCACCAATAGCAAACCACAACCATCCAATCAATTCCCAATGGACAAAAACAAGCCCTACATTTGTTCTTGTTTGAGAAGCGTTTCACTTATACTTCACAATAGGGGCGAAAATACGATTGCAACTTCTGTTTCATCACATAACCTGATTTAGTTGATTTCAGGAGCCGTTGTGGAAGTAGCAGACCAGCAGTGGCACTGTTTTTAGGTGCTTGTTGTATGCATTTAAAGTAAGTTTGCTTCATATCTTTTATGTTTAGGATTGTCTGATTGTATAGCATGTAAGTTCTGTGATAGTCTGTGGTATGTTCTATGGTTGTTAGCTTCCTTTTTTGCATTTGTTTGCTCATATGTTTGAGTATGTAATCACATTACTGTAGTTCAAACAGTACAGCATGACGCTAGCAACGCCAAGGTCATGGGTTCGATTCCCGGGGATACAACTGATCAAACATATAGCATGAATGTAAGCATCAGCCAAATGCATAAATGTGATGTAAAATATGTATGTGTTACCCTTTATTTTGTAGAATTTGTTCTCGTTTGTAACTTGTATTTGTATATTCCATCTAATGTGTTGATTTTAAACTCTTTCTGCTTGTTTTTTATTGTTTAATTGTAGAAAACCAACTTCAATGCCACTAGTAAACAGTCAAATGGATTTCATCACGTGTGTTTCCAATCTCACCCTCTCTAACTTGGTGAACCTACAACCTACCTACACCATTATCATACAGACTTGGACTCTTTTGACAGTAAGTAACCACCTAGCAACCACCCAGCACACCCTAGCAACCAGGGTTGAGTTAAATTCGGAATTCTTTTTAGTTTCCATTTCGGTTTGAATTAAGAGTTTGGATCAAGGAAGTATAGAAATTTTTTACTTTAAACTTTGAATATGGGCTTCTTTTACAAGCCTTGGAGGAGAACTATCTGTCATGCCGAACAAGCTTCTCATGTTTTTATTGTGATGTTTCTTGAGTAAGTGATTGCACGCCTGTCTTATGCCCTTAACATGGCAGATGGCATTAAATAATTGATCATATTCTTCCATAATTATCCGCTGTACCTTTTACCACGACCTCTGGAGCCCTTCGCTGCTGGAGCTCTCAGCGGGAACCAGAGCACTTATGACAAGTAGCCCTTATGAAGTATTTCTCAGCCATTAATATACAATGCAATTGGTTTTTTGGTATTTGAGTTTCCCTCACATTCTTTCAAGTATGTCAGAAATTTGATCAATAGTCAAGTCATGATCAAGTCACTGAGGGACCAATGAATTTGAGGTTGTATGAGGAGATTCTGCAGAAAAAAGATTGGTTTATGAAACATAATGATATCGATGAAGGGCGTAGGTTTACATTAGTGGGCACACAATGGAGCTGAGGGTTTTGCATTTATAATAGACCTTTGACTGCAATTTTATGTAATCTTAAGCCTTTATTTAAAGATATCGTAGCTAACAGACTCATAAAGGGAGTTTTTTATGTCAGTATGTTCCTGAGACAATACACTATTCGCAATAAGTATTTCGCTTTCTGTACTTCATGATATAATATCTAAACATTCACACATTGATTGCCAAGTGCATTTTTTATAAGGATAATTTTTTTATAATTACCATATTCAATGTATCTGTGTTATCTTTTATGTCAAATACAGACTAATCAGAATAATGAGATACTATAGGCTGTTACTAATAAAATGTAACAAAAATTCACACAGACTGTTTAATGCTCAAATGTGTCATAAATGTATTTGCCAGGGTTTCTGCGAGTCTTTAAAAGTCTTCATTTGCCCTTACACAAATTAAGGCCTTAGAACAATCTTAAAGTCATGGCATTAAATGTCGCATGCATTACAAAAACATGAATATCTTCCTTAGTATGTCTGTCCTGTTTTTAAAAAAAAACAATATCTAGACAAGTTTAAATCAAGATACATTTACTTGAGATGCAAATGCAAAAAAATAAGAAAAATTTACAAAACTAAATAAGATTTAGTGAGTTTATGGTCAAAACAAGAACAAATATCTGTCAAAATGTCTACATTAAGCTGATTTTTCTGAGCCCATTGGCAGATATTTGTTCTTGTTTTAGTCATAAAACAAGACTTCATATTTTATGTCATTTTACATCTGAAGTAAATGCATCTTTAGATATATGTACTGGGGAAAAAGAAAGATACTGAGGAAAAACTAAAAATGTTTGCAGTGTGATCAGAAGGTGCAGTAAAAGATACACTATATTGCCAAAAGTTTTGGGACGCCTGCCTTTACATGCACATGAACTTTAATGACATCCCATTCTTAATCCGTAGGGTTTAATATGGAGTTGTCCCACCCTTTGCAGCTATAACAGCTTCAACTCTTTTGGGAAGGCTTTCCACAAGGTTTAGGAGTGTGTTTATGGGAATTTTTGACCATTCTTCTAGAAGCGCATTTGTGAGGTCAGGCACTGATGTTGGACGAGAAGGCCTGGCTCGCAGTCTCCGGTCTAATTCATCCCAAAGGTGTTCTATCGGGATGAGGTCAGGACTCTGTGCAGGCCAGTCAAGTCACACCAAACTCGCTCATCCATGTCTTTATGGACCGACACTTTGTGAACTGGTGCGCAGTCATGTTGGAACAGGAAGGAGCCATCCCCAAATTGTTCCCACAAAGTTAGGAGCATGAAATTGTCCAAAACCCCACCCCATAATCCCCCCTCCACCAAACTTTACACTTGGCACAGTGCAGTCAGGCAAGTACCGTTCTCCTGGCAACCGCCAAACCGCATGCTTTACCCCACTGCATCCCACGCTTTGCATTGCACTTGGTGATGTAAGGCTTGAATGAGCTGCTCGGCCATGCTCTACGCACTGTTCTTGAGCTAATCTGAAGGCCACATAAAGTTTGGAGGTCTGTAGCTATTGACTCTGCAGAAAGTTGGCGTCTTCTGCACACTGTGACCCTCAGCATGCACTGACCCCGCTCTGTGATTTTACGTGGCTGTTTTACGAGTTGCTGTTGTTCCCAATTGCTTCCTCTTTGTTATAATACCACTAACAGTTGAGCGTGGAATATTTAGTAGTGAGGAAATGTCAGGAATGGACTTATTGCACAGGTGGCAACCTATCACGGTACCACGCTTGAGTTCACTGAGCTCCTGAGAGCGACCCATTCTTTCACAAATGTTTGTAGAAGCGTCTGCATGCCTAGTGCTTGATTTATACACCTGTGGCCATGGAAGTGATTGAACACCTGAACTCAGTGATTTGGAGTTGCGTCCCAATACTTTTGGCAATATAGTGTATTTACATATTGTAGTGGTTTTGAGGTTTTTTTAGTAGAATGAATTAAAAAGTAACGTGTATCTGTTGGAAGATGTATTTTCAAACTCTGAAGTGTTTCTCCCTAAACATTTACATGTGTAGAGAACATATTGATGTATTGTGTTCCCTTACATTTTCTTTACCTGGTCTTAAAAAGGTCTTAAATAAGTCTTAAATGTACTTCCTGAAATCCTGTTTACACAATAATTGTATCATTTCATGAATTTAATGTCATTTTAAATCCAAAGTATATAACTTATAGATAAATTGTGAAAAAGCTCTATCATGACAAAAAGTTTAAGGTTTCTCTGATGGCTCTTTTTATTTAAACCAAGCAGCATCAGAACAGTGTTTAATAGGACATAGGCGGGTCATGTTATACTCATTACAGTTTAGGCCCACAAGATTATGACAAAAATCATTATTGAGCTTAATATTGTACTATTAATGTGGATTAATAGAATACATTAAAATCATTTCTGTCTGTAGGGAAACAGCACACCATACACAGACAAAACAAGCTGAGAAATAACTATATTGTGATATATATCGTTATCGTGAAATAAAATTACTCATATTGTGTCATGCCGCCCACCCCAAATGAGAGCAGTGCAGAATGTCAGTGAGCGTGTGCAGAACTCTTCAGTAGAATTCTTCTGCACTGGTGACTAATTTAAACACCTTTGATTGGCCATTGCATTCATGTGCTCAACAGACACGTCTGTGATTGTTTGTAATGCTCAACGCTGCAAAAAACACTTTAATTGTGACAGTCAATCAAAATTATATTGGGACGATTCAGTACCCTGATATTGATCAAGGCAGTGGCGTGTTTTGAGCCCCTGCCCCTTTCAAAGTGAAAGTGCGAACGTGATTTCTACCGAGGGGGACCCCGCCCGGAACGCAATTCTTACCAACACAAGAAACTCCCCCCAACAACCAAACAAACCAGACCCCCCGTGGTTGTGGTTAATGCCGAAACATGTGCTTTACTACCAAACATCAGGGACCTCATTTTGCCTGAATGACCTTTGAGCTAATTTGGTCTTTGAATATGAATTACATGCTGTTTAATTTTGTAAACAGGTTATAGATTAAAAAAAAATCCCTTTTCTTCGACTGCAAGTGTTCATGCACATAATTTGTAGGCACTTTGAAACTTAATAATTACAGATTAAAGAGCTCTCCAAAGGAGAAGCACTTCTGAGGAAATGCTGATCAAAACAGTTGATTGTGTAAATGATGCTAAATGATGTGTACAGTATGAGAGGAAAACAGTTCCTAACACACTGTCTGTCCAACTGTACTGAAGCAGATCAAGCACTAGGGACGGGTTCAGCCCAAACCCCGAGGCTCTTTCAGTGAAGATATAGTGAGGATCGTCCTGTATATATTGGGACGTGTGAGCGAGGTGTCCCACTTTCACTCAGGCTATTTTAGTGCTCTTGAGCTTGTCGTTTTAGTAACATGACATAACCGGCGATGGCTTTCTGGGGTTTAGATGCAGTCAGGACGGCCCTTGGTAACATGCTCCTTAACTTCTTTGTATTGCCTAATCTCTGAATTTGAAAATACACCTTAAGACATTATTGGCGCTACTGTGAAAGACTCAAAAGTAAATTCAGATCCCACTTTTTTCAGCAAATTCATCATAAAAATATATGATAAATCATTACAAACAACTTAAATGTAACATTTATTGGGTGAATCTCATAAAAACATGCAGGTCATATTCACCCCAAAATGTATTTTAAAATATTTATTTTTAATTAAAATTATATCTATAAAATAATTTTGAAATACATTTTTGAAGATGTTTATTTACATTATTTTCATAATCATATATATATATATACACACAAATTTTAAAATTGAGAATATGATTTCTAAATGACATAATTTTCATATGGATGCTAAATATTTTAAGCAAATTACATTTTTAGCAGTATATTTTGAGCAATATATATATTTTTTTATTTTATTATTTTGATTGTGTGGTGAAATTTGACTATGATATACTATGATTTTTTACATTATTTTCATAATCAAGCACACTTTACTAAATATGTATGTATGTGCATAGATATATAGATACACACACACACACACACACACATATATACATTTAGAATAAGATCTCTCAATTACAGAAATGGCAATTTCAATTGCAATAAGCAATTTTTTTTTGCAAAATATTTTATTTTATTCTTTTGAGTGTGTTGTGAAATATGACCATGATATATGAGTGTTTTTTTTATATTTACTCTACTACTGTCTGCCACTGCATTTGAACGTGTAACTGGTTTAAGATGGATATGAATCTTTGTGTCTCCTCTCACTCACGTGCGCGCACACACACACCCATGTTTGTGTCAATTAAACATTAATCGTAGTGCGTGCATTAGCTTCTCTATCTTGCCTTTGATGTGAAACATAAAGACTATTCTTTCTCTTCTGTCGTGGTTAGTAACAAAGGTTCCCCCACATCGGATGAAACGCACACAATGGGAACGCGCGCGCCGCGCCGCTGCTGAACTCACCGCTTCCCGCGGCGCGTCCGTCTGCTCGTGCAGGACATCAGCAGCACCGCTGTCAGTGACCGGAGCTGCTGGAGACATGATGAAGAAGAAGAAGAAGAAGATGATACTGGAGCATCACAGCCATGTGTCAGTCCATCCTCAGCGCGGCAGCATCCCGGACACGAGATCATCAGCACAACACGCGCACTTTTGTGTCCTTAGAGTCTGAGAGGAACAAAACACTTGCGGGATCGGTGCCCGTCCAGGCGAGCATTTCTTGCTGCGTTGGAAATAAAAGAAGCCAATCTGACCCTCGGCGAGATGCAGAAATCATATGGAGATGAAGCAGCGAAGCGCATGAACGCGGAACGAATGACAATGAGGCGCGAGATGAATCCACACGGGCGCGCAGCTCAGATCCAGGTAACGGGGGCGAGCGGGAGAGAGGGAGAGAGGGAGGTGTTGTTTATCTATCCCAGTCTCTCTGCTGAGGATCGTACTTGACCTTGACTCTGTGCATGTGGGTCCCATCCCATTTCTGACATAAACGTACTAATGAAAATTATACTCAGCTTAGTTTCTGCTTAAAAACAAACATTTTATTTGTACTTTTTAAATAGAATATTAGCCAAGTTGCATGTTCCCATTCATCATCATTGCATTACAATATGTACCAGTCAAAAGTTTGGAAACATTACTATTTTTAATGTTTTTATGCTCATCAAGCCTGATCAAAAATACAGAAAAAACTGTAATATTGTGAAATATTATTACAATTTAAAATAATGGATTTATATTTTTAATATACTTAAGCTGAATTTTCAGCATCATTACTCCAGTCTTCAGTGTCACATGATCCTTCACAAATCACTCTAATTGTGATTATGATTTAAATTAAGCCATAATGATTTATTATCAATGTTGGAAACATTTTTATTTTGGAACCTGTGATATTTTTTTCAGGATTCATTGATGAATAAAAAGTTAAAAAGAACAGCATTTATTCAAAATATTAATATTTTCGAACAATCTAATATAATCTGTCACTTTTCGTCAATTTAACACATCCTTGGTGAATAAAAGTATTATAAAATATAAGAAATATATATATAAATATAAAATATAATGATGCTGAAAATTCAGCTTTGATCACAGGAATAAATTACATTTGACAAGATATTACAATAGAAATCCGTTATTTTAAATTGTAATAATATTTCACAATATTACTGTTTTTACTGTATTTTATATCATATAAATGTAGGCTTTATGAGCATAAGAGACTTATTTCAAAAACATTAAAAATAGTAATGTTCCCAAACTTTTGACCAGTAGGCTACTGTATATGTAGACGTTGTGTGTGTGTGCGCGCACGTATACATATACACACATACATACAGTATGCATACATGTACAGTATGTTACACACACATATATTATATAAACAAGCTTTTAAGTTAAATGCAATTAATCACGATTAATTGATTTGACAGCATATATACACACTCACCTAAAGGATTATTAGGAACACCATACTAATACTGTGTTTGACCCCCTTTCGCCTTCAGAACTGCCTTAATTCTACGTGGCATTGATTCAACAAGGTGCTGAAAGCATTCTTTAGAAATGTTGGCCCATATTGATAGGATAGCATCTTGCAGTTGATGGAGATTTGTGGGATGCACATCCAGGGCACGAAGCTCCCGTTCCACCACATCCCAAAGATGCTCTATTGGGTTGAGATCTGGTGACTGTGGGGGCCATTTTAGTACAGTGAACTCATTGTCATGTTCAAGAAACCAATTTGAAATGATTCGAGCTTTGTGACATGGTGCATTATCCTGCTGGAATTAGCCATCAGAGGATGGGTACATGGTGGTCATAAAGGGATGGACATGGTCAGAAACAATGCTCAGGTAGGCCGTGGCATTTAAACGATGCCCAATTGGCACTAAGGGGCCTAAAGTGTGCCAAGAAAACATCCCCCACACCATTACACCACCACCACCAGCCTGCACAGTGGTAACAAGGCATGATGGATCCATGTTCTCATTCTGTTTACGCCAAATTCTGACTCTACCATCTGAATGTCTCAACAGAAATCGAGACTCATCAGACCAGGCAACATTTTTCCAGTCTTCAACTGTCCAATTTTGGTGAGCTCGTGCAAATTGTAGCCTCTTTTTCCTATTTGTAGTGGAGATGAGTGGTACCCGGTGGGGTCTTCTGCTGTTGTAGCCCATCCGCCTCAAGGTTGTGCGTGTTGTGGCTTCACAAATGCTTTGCTGCATACCTCGGTTGTAACGAGTGGTTATTTCAGTCAAAGTTGCTCTTCTATCAGCTTGAATCAGTCGGCCCATTCTCCTCTGACCTCTAGCATCAACAAGGCATTTTCGCCCACAGGACTGCCGCATACTGGATGTTTTTCCCTTTTCACACCATTCTTTGTAAACTCTAGAAATGGTTGTGCGTGAAAATCCCAGTAACTGAGCAGATTGTGAAATACTCAGACCGGCCCGTCTGGCACCAACAAGCATGCCACACTCAAAATTGCTTAAATCACCTTTCTTTCCCATTCTGACATTCAGTTTGGAGTTCAGGAGATTGTCTTGACCAGGACCACACCCCTAAATGCATTGAAGCAACTGCCATGTGATTGGTTGATTAGATAATTGCATTAATGAGAAATTGAACAGGTGTTCCTAATAATCCTTTAGGTGAGTGTATATATATATGACCAAAAATCTGTTTGTTCTAAATTCTTTTTCTGAAAAAAATTACAAATTGTTCTTTGTCCTGTAATTTCTGTTCAACAATCTTATTCTGTCACACCCTTTTAAAAATGATTCTTTGATCTGACATCATATTTATGGTTCTGACATCATAACAGAATGGTGGCTCATACAAAATGCATGTCGGTTTCTATTAGTATTTTAAAAACTATATTTGGCAGCTGGCACAAAACACCAGAATATTAACTGTAAATAATGTGCAATGCAATCATATTTGCTAATTAGGGCGACTATTAATATTTTTTCAACCTCAAAACATTTTGAATTCAACAGTTTGGCACAAAGTTTTTCTTTAGGAATATGTGTTTTTCCTCATGCAGTCATTGACAAACATGATCAAAAACGTATGACCTGTTCATTTGATGATGAAAAGACCTGTGACAAACGTTATGGAGTTATTTGACATTTCAAATGTAAACCAATCATAAATCACGCCGTTAGGCAATCTACAGCGCCACCTGCTGGTCACTGTTTAATGAAACGTCTCCATCTCCAAACCAAAAATTAACATAAATAGGCTACAATACATCTGCGCATTCATGTGCACGTGTGATGAATAGTTGTACTTCATTTAGACAAGTTATTAGTGGTATTTAATATGCAAAGCATGATGATAACAACACACTCTAAAAAAATGCTGGGTTGTTCCAACGGGCGAACCCAACCGTTGGGTTTCAAAATTTGAATTTAAAAATTTAAACCAACGGTTGGGTTTGACCGTTAAAACAATAACCCAGCATTTTAACTATAGGCCTACTATTGTTTAATTTGACGTATTTCTGGTCCACCAAAACTGGACAGACAAGTCAAAACACAACAGACAATGAAAGAAAATTAGGCTTCATAATTATAAAATTATTAGATGCAATATTGGAAACCCATAAATGTCCAGATTAAAGATGTGTTGCAATTCAGGGACTTTAATAAAGCCAGTCAGGTCAAGTGACAGGTTTCTCAAGGAAGTTGTTGGGAATCCGAAATAGAGAACAGGTTTGTAGTTGAGGTCTTTCAGGAGATTCCGTGTGTGTTTGGATTGGATCGGTAATGATATGGGCTTTTGCCACTCCCTGTGGGGAATTCCCACTGTAGACTGACTCCGCCCACAAAACTGCTTCCCCATGTTAGGCTGCTTCACATTTACTGCCAACATTCTCACAGCACTTTCATTAACTTACTGAGTTTGGTTGGTACACTTGAGCTCAACCTGAAACCTTACAAAACACACTTGACGTTAAAGAGCCATTGGGAAGTATCTTAGTCACCGGTGGTGGGATGAGAAACAAAAGCGAATGTCTCTGGTGTCATAATGTCACGGTGATTTCACCTTGTTTTATCATTACATTGCTACATTGACCATACGCATCGAAGCTTCGAAATGGCGCGAAGCGGCGGTGAGAAAGAACGCAAATTCGATGAAGAGTATCGGATTGACTCCGGAATCGAATCGATATCGATATCCAGAGAGTACGGGAGATCGGACAGCTCTGAGGAGAAGGATAAACTCGGTACAGAAGAGCGATTGGACTCTGCGTATGTCTCTTCGTCGTTAACAGTGGACAGTTTGGGGGATTTAATCGAAGAATGCAGCATTTCTGAATGTGAACGCGCCGCGGACTGTGAATACACTGAGGAGGAAGTGAATTTCCTAACCACTGTTACAGAAGATGGAGACACGTACGTTTACATTTCATTGATATGTTTCTGGAAGTTCAAATGAGTGTTTGAAGTGTTTTGATATCTAAATATGGGGTGTTTGTGAGTTTAATTAGGTTTAAGCAACACGATCCTGATTCAAGGGTGTTGTTGACAAGAACGCGCGCGCGGAGTAATACTATATTTAAAATATAACTTGTCCTATATGCCTTATTGTTTTTACAAAACAGATTCTACATAGTAAAAAAAATTATGGAACATTTTCTTTTAATCATCTTTAATGTGCAGATTGTTAGGAGCCATCCTTTCCTTGTCATATGTAATACGGCGTATCTGATCCGTTCCCAGCCGTGTTAAACATATTTAAAATATAGTGACAGCTATAACTGTTCACCATTTCAATGCAGACCCCATTGGATAATTTTTTTTTTTTGCATTGTATTGCATTGTTCTGTAATGGCAGTGACTATATTATCTCGCGGAAGGATTGTGCTTAATGAATGGACGTTTTACTGAAAAATAGTACTTCACTTTTTTTAAGATGCATTCATTTTATACAAGCAGTAAGGCTCTTTAGGCTGCGCTGTATTGTGAATATAATCAAGCTCAAAGTGGTTACAGACTATATTGCGTAATTTAAATCCTGCAACAATATTAACCAATCAGTATCCAAGACTGGAACTCATTTATAATGGGTTTATATTAATATATTCATAACAAAATGCTCTCTTTGTCGCTTAAAGTCCAAGGCTGGTGGATAGATAGATAGATAGATATGTCATGGAGGTAACTTGAGTTCAGAAAGTGTGCAGGATGTGTCTAAAAACCCTTCACAAGCATTTAATGGCCTGGATTTAATTTTTTAAGGTGTTTACTGTTCATATTCAACCAAATGTTATGATCATAAAGAGAGAATAGGAAGTCTTTATTAATCTGGATGAAAGTCCGTAGTACGTGTTTTCATGGCGAGCTCTCATAAACAAGGCCCATATAACGGTTTGAATAACATTGCCCTTTATTCCTTTTGCAGAACAAGAGCAAACAAATGTATTTAAATTGAAAAAAATAATTAAAAAAATTTACGGTCATAAAATGTTGTTCGACATGAATCTAACATAAACATTTTTTTAAGTTGATTCATTTTCCAGCCGGTTTTAGTTTGCTGAGTGACACATTCTCATGTGACAGATGAAGTTTTGATTACAGTAGCAGGCTTTTCTGTTTTAACACTACAGTCAGTTAACAGACGTCTAGAAACTGGATCTGCCGTTTATGGCGCATGAGAAGAAAGCAGAAGTATGCAGTGGAATTCCCCTCGTCAGGCCAGAAAACACACTCTGATGGCAGCTTTTTGGAAAGTGCAAAGCATTTGTTTTAAACACACATTCGTGTGCTTTTTAATGTATATTTACCCCAAAAGAGCACATGTCACGTAAACATGTTTATGCAAGCAAGCAGTGACCTTTACACAAGATCCTGGTTCAGCCTGTAACGTACATGTGCAAAAGCGTACGCAAACATTCACTGCACAAGTGGGCACGTACACACAACCTGGTTAATGTCAGCCTGCTTTCATTTCTTCATTGGTTTTGACAGTGACAAACCAGGATGTCAATAAGATCATCTTGCATTTTGATGCATCTTGAATCATAGTGAGCTGCTATGGTTTACCTTTGGCCTGCTTTTGTTGCTCTTGCAAGAAAAAAAAACTTTCCCTGAGTGTCATCAGAGTAAAGAACATGCTTATAAATACCTAAAAGTAATATCAATGGCCATATGAAATCCTCATGCAGTCCGGATAAGCAATGTCCCACCGATAATTCTTTGTGTTTGAAAGCCGATGTTGGCTGATAAATCGAAATCCAAATTTTTATTTAATTTGAGAGCCTGATTACAAAAACAAAAGTCTCACCATTAAAAGCCATGACCTAAGCGCACAATTATAATGTTCTTATTATAATTTTATGTAGTCTATATGACAGACTTGCACAACCGTATTTTCCTTATTGAAGTGATTTTCAATCATATTTCAAGTAATTCAAAACCATCATAGCAAACAGTGCGCATCTGAAGTGTCGCAGCTGAAGGAAATAATCCATTATTTATCACTTTAAAACCCTCAACCTTCCCTTGGGTCATTTTGACCCAAAACTCACTTTTAATTATTTATTTTTTTTAAATTGAGTGTTCATCTGAGTGGCTCAAGACCCTACTTTTGTCGCACTTGAACCACGAATACACACAAAATTGACTGGATTTGAGAAAGTGTTGTGGTTGAAATTAAAAAAAATAACACATCCTTCCCTCACGGGTCAATTTGACCCCCACAGGAATGAATGGAATGCGAGGAATGCTTTAGTACACATAGAAAAACCTAAAACTTTACAAAAAAAAGACTACATGTGTATCTGAATGCATACTGAAGAAAAACTGACTTTAGGACCCAGTGGAACAGCTCATCCGCTCCATCTAGAGTCATGAAATATCTTGTTATAAGACACCCAATGTAAGATACTTGAATTAAAAGGGTTATGCATGAAATTGAAAGTTGAACGAATGTGCTTTAATGATTAAATATGACTTAAATAAAATATAAAAAATAACCAAAAATGTAAAAAAAAAATATATATATATTAAAATGAAAAGAAAATGTAGTATAATTTTAGAGCTTCGGGTCATTTTGACCCGCGAGGGAAGGATGGGCACATTTTCTTATCGGGCCGATAACAATATCATTAAAAATGAACACGTATCGGCCGATACCGATATGGTGGCCAATATATCGTGCAACGCTAGTTGTTCACCCAAAAAATGAATCTTTTACAGTAAGTTTCAAATGTTTTTTTTTTATACTCTCAGAAAAAAATGTGTAAATGTTATACCTTTTAAGGCTGCCTTTTTTACCCCTAAAAGTGGCATCTTAGAGTAGCAATAAGGTACTACTATGAACCTTTTAGGGGTAAAAAAAAAAAGGTACAAATATGTCCTTTTAAGGGCACTGCCCCAGTGATGAGCAATTTTTGCACATATTTTAACTTTACATCTAAATAATCATTCATTAAAGCGGTGCTCAATGCGGTGGGGAAGATTTCCGCCTTTACATTTTGGTCAGCCATCAGAAGACTTAAAATACAGACTTTTATCATACTTTATAGTGCTTTTTTGGAGCACTATTCCCATTACATGGGTAAAAAAGCAGTGTAATCACTTCAAAATCTCTCCTTAGGTGGAATAAATTGACAAAATATGTAGGTGAACTAAACCTTTTAATTTCACATGCAGCAAAACAACATGAATCATGATCGTTTTACCACAATCAGATTGATGTTCTCATGTTATTTACATGCTGAAACTACTTGCTTCTACCTGTTTCCTTCTGGCTTACTGTAAAAGTAAAGGCTAGGTTATCGCATGTGTGGAACGTAGCTGAGAAATTACACACCTGCGAGGAAATACACCGGCTGGAGGATGGGGAAACAGATTTAAAGAGTGTGCATTAAATCATGCTTCTGCATACATCATTTACTGGCTGCTTGTGACTCAGATACATGGCAGATGAATGGACACCAGTCAAAAATGTGCTTGGGTCATATTTTACCCCAAAATCAAAAGTATTTTGCATTAATGGAGAAATGTCATAATTATCTGTATGCAAAATTTAATCTTCCTTTTTGGGGTTTTAATGGGACCTGAATGTGTCTTCACATCTCCCATCTTTGTTTTAAATCTGTCTTTCTTGTAACTGCAAGACCTGAAAGGTTTTATCATATGATAGCGAGGCGATCTCTGATATGAATGCTCTAATAATGCGCAAAACGTCCAGTGTTGCGCAATGGCTGAATGCCTCTGCGAACTGCCGTCAGCGACACACACTTTTGTGTGACATATTTCTCAGTATCGTCCGACCTATTTTTTTTTTTCCATCACAAGTTGTGAAATGTGCTGCTTTTAGACTGCGGTTTCTCGATAGTTCCTTCTCTTTATCGTTGGCTCTGCTTCATCTTTCGACCAGCGTTTTTAACTGGCATTAACTTGCGTGTCTGTTTGTTTTCCCAGGATTCTCCATTTGGCCATAATCCACGAAGAGAAATGCTTTGCACACCAGTTGATAGATCTGTTTCCTCCAGAGCTGATGGATATTCAGAACAACTTGTATCAGGTATCAGATTCTCCACACAATTGCATAACAAGTTTCTCATGCAAGTTGATGCATTCAAAGGATTTATGAGCAATTTCCACAGAAATCCGTTCTGCTCGTGTTTCATGAATTGCCCTGAAGGAACAGAAAAACTGTATGAATGTTGTAATGAGTTTGCTTATTTTTTGTTTCCCCTTTGAGGGGAAACTCCCCGAGTGCGTATCAAAGAATGATGGGGGTTTATTACACTTGTTTGACAGCCTCGGTTTTAATTGTTATTTTGAAATTTGGGGTTTATCCTGTGACAACAGACGAGGGGCTTTCTGGAGAAACCCCCTGCTTATGATTGTTATAGTTCAAAATGAAGTATTTATTGACTTTTTGTTGGCATTTTGGTAGAAGGAAGCGGTAACGTGGCCAAGTCAACCAATTGATTAATATTCTCAGTCATGGAAACTTGGAAATATCAATGAATTACCCTCTGATGCATTAGAAGTTGTTTTAACCATTCAGGGTGTGATGTTACACCTAAAATAACCACAGGTGATTACTCACAAACTCAACATGGAAATCAGTGGACAGATGCATAACGCACACATAATTCATTTTGGGGAAAGAACATGATTATATTCTTGCTTTGAAGTAAATAGAAACATTAAGGGGTTTTCTTTGCTAAGAATTCATCCATTAGCGTAAAATAGTGATTTCCAGGCCTGAAAATACCATGGAAATTATTAAAATCCCACTGGGATAAACAATGTTTATAGTTTTGCCATGCTGCTCTAAAATATTTATTCATAAATCCTTATTAGAAAGGCAGTGGCTATTTGCACTAACTGAAAATCGCCATAGATTCTATTTACACTCAGTGAAAATCGCCATAGATTCTATTTACACTCAGTGAAAATCGCCATAGATTCTATTTACACTCAGTGAAAATCGCCATAGATTCTATTTACACTCAGTGAAAATCGCCATAGATTCTATTTACACTCAGTGAAAATCGCCATAGATTCTATTTACACTCAGTGAAAATCGCCATAGATTCTATTTACACTCAGTGTAAATCGCCATAGATTCTATTTACACTCAGTGAAAATCGCCATAGATTCTATTTACACTGTGTAAATCGCCATAGATTCTATTTACACTCAGTGTAAATCGCCATAGATTCTATTTACACTCAGTGTAAATCGCCATAGATTCTATTTACACTCAGTGTAAATCGCCATAGATTCTATTTACACTCAGTGTAAATCGCCATAGATTCTATTTACACTGTGTAAATCGCCATAGATTCTATTTACACTCAGTGTAAATCGCCATAGATTCTATTTACACTCAGTAAAAATCGCCATAGATTCTATTTACACTCATTGAAGATCGCCATAGATTCTATTTACACTCATTGAAGATCGCCATAGATTCTATTTACACTCATTGAAGATCGCCATAGATTCTATTTACACTCAGTGAAAATCGCCATAGATTCTATTTACACTGTGTAAATCGCCATAGATTCTAATTACACTCAGTGTAAATCGCCATAGATTCTATTTACACTCAGTGTAAATCGCCATAGATTCTATTTACACTCAGTGTAAATCGCCATAGATTCTATTTACACTCAGTGTAAATCGCCATAGATTCTATTTACACTCAGTGTAAATCGCCATAGATTCTATTTACACTCAGTGTAAATCGCCATAGATTCTATTTACACTCAGTGTAAATCGCCATAGATTCTATTTACACTCAGTGAAAATCGCCATAGATTCTATTTACACTCAGTAAAAATCGCCATAGATTCTATTTACACTGTGTAAATCGCCATAGATTCTAATTACACTCAGTGTAAATCGCCATAGATTCTATTTACACTCAGTGTAAATCGCCATAGATTCTATTTACACTCAGTGAAAATCGCCATAGATTCTATTTACACTCATTGAAGATCGCCATAGATTCTATTTACACTCATTGAAGATCGCCATAGATTCTATTTACACTCATTGAAGATCGCCATAGATTCTATTTACACTCATTGAACATCGCCATAGATTCTATTTACACTCATTGAAGATCGCCATAGATTCTATATACACTCAGTGTAAATCGCCATAGATTCTATTTACACTCATTGAAGATCGCCATAGATTCTATTTACACTCATTGAAGATCGCCATAGATTCTATTTACACTCATTGAAAATCGCCATAGATTCTATATACACTCAGTGTAAATCGCCATAGATTCTATTTACACTCATTGAAGATCGCCATAGATTCTATTTACACTCAGTGTAAATCGCCATAGATTCTATTTACACTCATTGAAGATCGCCATAGATTCTATTTACACTCAGTGTAAATCGCCATAGATTCTATTTACACTCAGTAAAAATCGCCATAGATTCTATTTACACTCAGTGAAAATCGCCATAGATTCTATTTACACTCATTGAAGATCGCCATAGATTCTATTTACACTCATTGAAGATCGCCATAGATTCTATATACACTGTGTAAATCGCCATAGATTCTATTTACACTCATTGAAGATCGCCATAGATTCTATTTACACTCATTGAAGATCGCCATAGATTCTATTTACACTCATTGAAGATCGCCATAGATTCTATTTACACTCAGTGTAAATCGCCATAGATTCTATTTACACTCAGTGAAAATCGCCATAGATTCTATTTACACTCATTGAAGATCGCCATAGATTCTATTTACACTCATTGAAGATCGCCATAGATTCTATTTACACTCAGTGTAAATCCCCATAGATTCTATATACACTCAGTGTAAATCGCCATAGATTCTATTTACACTCAGTGAAAATCGCCATAGATTCTATTTACACTCAGTGAAAATCGCCATAGATTCTATTTACACTCAGTGAAAATCGCCATAGATTCTATTTACACTCAGTGTAAATCGCCATAGATTCTATTTACACTCAGTGAAAATCGCCATAGATTCTATTTACACTCAGTAAAAATCGCCATAGATTCTATTTACACTCATTGAAGATCGCCATAGATTCTATTTACACTCATTGAAGATCGCCATAGATTCTATTTACACTCAGTGAAAATCGCCATAGATTCTATTTACACTGTGTAAATCGCCATAGATTCTAATTACACTCAGTGTAAATCGCCATAGATTCTATTTACACTCAGTGTAAATCGCCATAGATTCTATTTACACTCAGTGTAAATCGCCATAGATTCTATTTACACTCAGTGAAAATCGCCATAGATTCTATTTACACTCATTGAAGATCGCCATAGATTCTATTTACACTCATTGAAGATCGCCATAGATTCTATTTACACTCATTGAAGATCGCCATAGATTCTATATACACTCAGTGTAAATCGCCATAGATTCTATTTACACTCATTGAAGATCGCCATAGATTCTATTTACACTCATTGAAGATCGCCATAGATTCTATTTACACTCATTGAAAATCGCCATAGATTCTATATACACTCAGTGTAAATCGCCATAGATTCTATTTACACTCATTGAAGATCGCCATAGATTCTATTTACACTCAGTGTAAATCGCCATAGATTCTATTTACACTCATTGAAGATCGCCATAGATTCTATTTACACTCAGTGTAAATCGCCATAGATTCTATTTACACTCAGTAAAAATCGCCATAGATTCTATTTACACTCAGTGAAAATCGCCATAGATTCTATTTACACTCATTGAAGATCGCCATAGATTCTATTTACACTCATTGAAGATCGCCATAGATTCTATATACACTGTGTAAATCGCCATAGATTCTATTTACACTCATTGAAGATCGCCATAGATTCTATTTACACTCATTGAAGATCGCCATAGATTCTATTTACACTCATTGAAGATCGCCATAGATTCTATTTACACTCAGTGTAAATCGCCATAGATTCTATTTACACTCAGTGAAAATCGCCATAGATTCTATTTACACTCAGTGTAAATCGCCATAGATTCTATTTACACTCATTGAAGATCGCCATAGATTCTATTTACACTCAGTGTAAATCCCCATAGATTCTATATACACTCAGTGTAAATCGCCATAGATTCTATTTACACTCAGTGAAAATCGCCATAGATTCTATTTACACTCAGTGTAAATCGCCATAGATTCTATTTACACTCAGTGAAAATCGCCATAGATTCTATTTACACTCAGTGTAAATCGCCATAGATTCTATTTACACTCATTGAAGATCGCCATAGATTCTATTTACACTCAGTGTAAATCGCCATAGATTCTATTTACACTCAGTGAAAATCGCCATAGATTCTATTTACACTCAGTGTAAATCGCCATAGATTCTATTTACACTCATTGAAGATCGCCATAGATTCTATTTACACTCATTGAAGATCGCCATAGATTCTATTTACACTCATTGAAGATCGCCATAGATTCTATTTATACTCAGTGAAAATCGCCATAGATTCTATTTATACTCAGTGAAAATCGCCATAGATTCTATTTATACTCAGTAAAAATCGCCATAGATTCTATTTGCACCTCAGTGTTGTTGCACATTAAACGGTATGCAATAATAACATGGTGTAAATTATTATATTTATTAAAATAATTAAATGGATACCGCCTTATTGGGCCAATAAAGCCCTTCCTACATGATAAACACTTTATTATTAAACGCACGTTAGACACTTTATTTCTGCTTTTTGAATATTTTCTTCATTTCTATTGAAAATAAATCAAACTCAGGTCGATTTGCGCCAACTTTCTACCATCACCATCTACCTACCATTTCTTATCCCTACACTAATGCTACTATTGACAAACCAGCGTCTTCCGTAATTTTGTCTGGCCCAATCAGACGTCAGTGTGTGGAGTTCGTGTAAATAGCCTCTCCTAACAAGGCGGGCTATTCACATTTAGTGTAAATAGACACTCTGTATTAGAAATAGTGAATGATGGAAATGCATTGGTCAAAAGGTGTGGTAAAACTTGACATTGTGGGTCTCGCTTAAAAATAGGACTTTTACAGTCAAAATAGTGTAGTTGTTATCATTAACATTGACTCATTTGGCTAGTTTTACATTACAATATGAAATGAAAATCTGCTTATCATCAATGACTCACCAGCACATGTTATTCAGAAAAAGAAAGGTTGTGTAATCTTTCATCAAGTGTAATAACTTTCTCCGCCTAAAAGGAAAAGAGGAAAAACCCTTCATCCATCGATTCCTGATGGATAAAAAGCACACCCTGCGTTGTGTCTGATGTGTTTTACGTTATGAAATTAAAATGAGTTACAAACACTGTTTCATGTTGACTTTGATGCTAGTTGGGTTTATAAAATGAGAGGATGTCAGATTTGGGTCAGACAGTCTTAAAGCACACTAGGGTGTGAAGTCTAAAGGAAACTGCACAAATCTGACAGTCAGCACTTAAAGCTGTGAGTAATACTGGTGCTGCTGTGCTTTTACCAAAAGCCACGTAATCAGCTAACGCCAGGCCATTGGACATATTACTCACATGTTTCCTTTTGACACAGTCAGTGTGTAACTCCCAGATTGAGTAAACCTTTGCATGGCCCCTTTTCTTTGGAATAAATGAACCTTATTGTCATTCAATCAAAAGGGTTAATGTCATTCTGCGATGCTAGTGAGATGGTCTGAAGCACTGCGGTTCTAATCTTTTCATTTGAGACACGGGGCGGTCCCCATACTACAGATAACCCCAACATATCCAGTTGCATAAAAACAAAACCATATTACTTAAAGCGTTAGTTCACCCAAAAAAGAAACTTCTGTCATTAATTTCTGACCCTCATGTCGTTCCAAACCCGTAAGAACAAAAATGAGGATCTTTTTGATGAAATCTGAGAGATTTTTGTCCCTCCACTGACAGCTACACAACTACCACTTTTACCACCAATTAATGACAGAGTTTTCCTTTATGGGTGAACTAACCCTTTACGGATTTATTGCATTACTAGAATGCTATCATCCAGTATCAGAACTATTTCTCACATCAAACATACATTTTTTGCTGTTAAAAGTAGGATAAGCCATGATAATCCTACATGACACCATTTTGTCAGATGCTGACTTTATTCTGCCGTCCATAGACGCCGTTACACCTGGCCACCTACCTGAACCAGCCCACTGTAGTGAAGGGCCTGGTAGAGAAGATGGTCTCACTGGAACTCCAGGACCAGGAAGGAAACACCCCTCTCCATGTGGCGTGTGAGCACGGATTCTGGGATTGTGCCAATGAGATGGTCCTCAACGCCTCACACAAACTCACCAATGTGCTGGAAACACAGAACTGGAGAGGTAAGAGACTGTTACCTCACGATCCGATTCCGATTCTGGGAGACACGATCCGATTTCAAAACAATTCTTGATCTACTTTTTTTTTCTCATTAATGCTACGTTCACACTGCAAGCCTTAAAGGGTACATAACACAATCTCATGTTAATCTTGAGTATCTGTAGAGTAGTGTTGATCCTTCATATCTCTGAAGAGTCTTTAGTTTTATCATATTTATAAAAGACAGATATGCTGTACCGATTCTTTCCAAAAACAGCCGAGCTTGTGGAGGCTTGCAGTGGGCGGAGCTAAAGAGACATGCGCACGCACACACACACACACACACACAATACATCATGGCATTATCCCTGGATAACTTTTGATTCACTATACGCTCGTGTTGTGCACTTACACGCCGATTGCTAACAAAACACACACATTTGATGCAGTTTCACTCACCGCCTGCGGTTTCCACTCATGACCAGGAACAAACACACATACTTGCAGAGCTGCTCAAATAACACTGGGTTATTTGGGAAGCTGAACAAGGTTATCTTTCCCTCACAACCAGAAACACACTTCTTTAGTGATTTCGTGGTCTAAAAACAAAATGGCAGCGCTGCTGACGTCTCCTGTAAACCGAACGAAGCTCATTGATAGGCGCGCTCTTGCTCTTGCTCTTGCTCTGGTTGATGTGTGTGTGTGTGTGTCTGTGTGTGTTTACACGCTCATCCGGGAGAAGTGCACATACAAGCAATTCCACCCTTTATGACGTCATACAGGGCCATACTCGAAGAAAACTTTCCGAAACTTGTTAGAATCCTGAAGGAGTGTATTTGGTGCAGAAATACACCGTTATACGTCCAACTCGTTTTTTGAAATGTTGGCCATGTTTAGCATGAGAATAAAACTTTTGCCTAAAACAACTAGCCTAACTAATATAAACTTCAAGCATCATTAAAGACAAGTAAACACTCAGTAATTTAAAAAAGAACAAACAAATTAGACAAAAGATATGATTTAAAATAAACATTTTCAGGTATTCAGGTACAGAAACTGTAATCAAATGTAAAATAACATTACTATAGCCTATACTTTATTAATATAGTATTCATTCATTTTATTAATATAGTAATATAGATATACAAGTTATTCTGTCTAGAACAGTGATTGAATTTTCTAGTCTTTTGTTTGATTCACGTTAGACGGCACCAGAGAAACCTGCCGTCACTTTAAGAGCTGCACGGATCATATATACGGTTACAAGTGCGTTTACATCTTTTCTTCTCAACTGTCTTAAGACATAAACAACTGTGTTTACCAGAATATGTGTGTGTGTCTGTTCATGTACTGTGCAAAAAGACGAGAAAGAGAACTCATTATTCACTATGAGAAGCCTTTCTGTGTGTGTGTGTGTGTGTGGCTGCAGTGTGTGAATCTTCTTTTGAGCTTGAATGCTTTAAAATGACATTAAAATGCACACACAGGAACGGCAGTTCTGGGAAATTTGAAACCAGTTCTCGATACCCATCCCTAATCGCGATGCATCGCTTTTTATTCCCACCCTATATGGTAGTCATAATACTTTTAGTGTTTTTATATGATTTTAACAAACCTATGCCACTAAGTATTAGTTGAGTGTGTAAATCATCCTGCCATGTTTGTGCTCCAGTCATGAATGATTCCTCAAATCATGCGTCAAATCATTGTTGAGGAGAGGTGTGCATACTGCATAGCAACGTGCAACTACAACAAAGCAACATGCTCAAAACAAACAGAACACCCTAGCATCGAAGCAGGACGCTTTTGTATGGTCACTCATATGAACTCAGAAAATACAGAAATCTACTTTAATGTTGCCTTTGTTATACTTCCTATGTATATTTTCAAGAGTAATATTGAGAAATGCAGTCACGTTGCTGATGTTTGTTGGCTCTGAGGGCATCGTGAGGGTTTTTAGTGAACAGAAACAGTCGTGTCAGAACAAGGAAGTTGGCAGAAAAAAATGCCCTGGAGTTTTTCCATGTTTTCATGGACTTCCAGTATCAGTGTTTCATAACGTCATCATCATTCAGCTTTCTCTTTATGTGAGCTGTCATGGCAGAGAAGCAGTTTGGTTACATTAGTTCCCTGAATAATTACGTATGTAAGGAATAATAGACGACGGGCCGTTGAATAACTAGAAAAAGAATTAGGGCTGCAACAACTAGTCGATAAAATCGATAATGAAAATCATCGATAACGATTCTCATTATCGATTAGTCGGGTCTGCCCTCTGTGCACGATAAGCTTCCACCAGTCGCGCCAAATTACCGAACTGAATAACGCATTATGGACAAAATGTGCATCTAGAAATAGTGGAAACCGAGTGAGCTGATGCAGGAAAGGGATATGATCCAAGTGCCCAAAACATGAGAAATGTTTATTTTAAGCTTCAAGCGAATGCATTAGCGTTTAACATAGCCTGTCATGCGCTTTGACAGATGACAGATGTCCTCAGCGCAAAACGTTCATTTTACAGGTTATATCCACTGATCCATAAAGAGAACAGTAGTTATATCCTCATCTGTAAATGCTACTAATTCACACGAGTATTTCCATTTAGCATGAAAGTGCATCCTGACAGTCTGTGTTAAACTTCAGTCTTTACTGAACGAGTGCCGGCGGGCGCCAAACAGAGTCGAGAGGGCCATTAATATTCAGCGCAAAAACATTTGGCTGAAATATCTGCTGTTGGATGCTAAATTTAGTTTTAAAAGTCAACATGTAATTGAAGTATTTTATGAGAGTAGTAACTGTAAAGGGATAACGGCGTGTAATTGAATATAAATGTAAGACGTTTCTACAGGATAAAGAAATGACAGTAACAGTTACTGGGTCCATAGAGAGAGTGTGTGTGTGTGTGTTCCTGCAGAACCTTCCTCTTATCTGCTAACACGGAGTTTGCGTTTTTTTGTTTTTCTTTAATATCATTTTAATGTAGGGATTTAAACTCCTTTTGCTTAGTAACTTTTTTTTGCACATAATGTATAGCACAAACATACCCTTACGAAAATGAACCATGGTTGTCAATTATTCCGCTTATACTACAGCTACCACACCTCAAGACATTGTTTAGATGAATTTCAAGACATTTGTCAGGTTTTTGTCCTTAAAACACTCTTGTGTGCAGGACTTATTTCTTACGCATCTCATCCCACGCGTCCGTTGCTAATTCAAAAACGTAATTTTAGAGCTTGTAACGGAGCAATGTTATATGCAATGTAAGTTGCTTTGGATAAAAGCATCTGTCAAATGCATGAATGTAAATGCATGTACTATATTAATCAAGGCATAAAATATTCTGGTTTATTGCAGGTCTTACATGTCTCCATGTGGCCACCTTGCACAAGCATCATCGTCTCATGCGACTGTTGATGAAGAACGGTGTGGATCTGAACATACAGGTGAGCTGCTCGAGGCTGATCTGTTGCATTTGCTGAAAACCTTCAGTCTCATGACCAAACATCCACCTGTTTCCTCACTCTGGTGTCGTTCAGGAGGGAACGAGCGGGAAGACGGCGTTACATATGGCGGTCGAGCTCCACGATGTCCCGTCAGTGACCCTGCTGCTGAACAGAGGGGCGAATGTCGATGCCGCCATGTTCAACGGCTGCACTGCCCTGCATTTGGCCGTGGGTCGACAGGACGCCACCATCGCCAACATTCTGTGCCAGGCCGGAGCCGACAAGATGATTAAAAACATGGAGGATGAAACGGCCCTGGATCTAGCAGACGGCAATGATGATGTAAGGAGATCCACATTCCCTCTTAATCAAACAAAACATTGTTAAAGTTTAACAAAATCTTCAGTCAGACCAGAAATGGTGCCCTGTATCAGTGCTGGTATTATTACCTAAAACTATTAATAATCATTTTTGTCAACTGAAATAAAGCTGAAATTAAATGAATATTAGATTAAATGTTTTTTTTTTTTTTACTTAAAAATGTTAAATAAAACAAGTTGAAGTGGAAATAAATTAAAGCTAAATACAAGTATTAAAAACAATTAAAATCTCAAAATTACAGCACAAATGACGTGAGCCAATGAGTCAAATGACCCTATGTACATTCTTAAAGTTCTGTCATCATTTACTCACCCTTATGTCGTTCCAAACCTGTATGACGTTCATCTTCAGAACTCAGATGAACATCTTTTTAAAACCCCTTAACTGTCACCCCCCTTTTTGAGAATAGACATGAAAATGCACTATCTAAACCTAAATCGCTGTAATTCAAGAATGCTTTGGAAATCAAAAGATGAAAGTATGAAAAAGTTTAAATTTACTGAAAATTAAAAATACTAAATATTTTTTATTTTATATAAAATATATATTTAAAAAAAAAAAAGTACTATAAAATCAAAGCCATATGTCTAACCAAGTTGTGTTCCAAATTTGAAGTTGATATCACAAAAAATTAAGTTCCCATGAGATTTTGTTTAGGCGCTGTACCAAAAATAGCCACCGGGTGTCATCCACATTCCATTGATTTTTTTTAAATGCATTTTCCTGTAACAAATTACAAAATTTCTGTCCAAATATCACTTCCATCACAAAACAGTCACCAAATATGGAACCTTGAGACTCTGACCTTTCCGACGATATGTTTTGTCAAGATTAGAAAAGATTTTGATAATCAAGTAGTTAAAATAACTTTTGTAATATGAAACATGACACCGCCCACTAGGGGGAGGAGCCCGCTAGAAGAATTTAGAGTACCGTTTCCATGGTAACACAACGTCCGATTTCAAAACGTTTTTCACAGGATGAATTTTGAGTTCGTATGATACCTAATTTATGATAATTACTAAAATATATGATACGAAAAAAAGGCAATCAAAAAAAGAGCGCCAGGCGTCCTGCCAGCGGGACGGTGACAGTTACGGGGTTGAGAGCTTTCTGTCCCTCTATTGACAGCTACGCAACTGCCACTTTGGCGCTTCAAAAAGTTCATAAAGAGATCGTAAAACTAATCCATATGAATTGAGCAGTTTAGTCCAGTTTCTGAAGGGACTCGATCGATTTACATGATGAACAGATTGAATTTAAGCTTTTATTCACATATAAACATTCATCAACTCACATATCAGCTGTAAACGGAAGCTCAGGCATGAGGTATCATTTTAAAGCTTTTTAATGCATCTAAACATTCTGATTTTGATTAATTAACGAGTGCTGAGTCGTCCCTCTAAACCGGAGTGTACCGCCCGCAGGCGCCACCTAGCTAGGAAAAAAATTATAATCATATTTTTTTTTAAACTTCTGCCTTGATCAAAACAAAATAGTAGTAGTGCCGAGTTATTTGCTGATTTTGCTGAAGTTTTCACAATTAATGAAATACTTTTTTTATGCTATGTACAGCTCAGATACGTCATTTGAAAGGTCTCATGGAGTAGAATACAACAAGCATAATAGTTTTGGGCTTTGACTAAACTTGAGCGAGTTATTGTACGTGAAGCCCACAGACCCATATGTAAATAATACATGGATGCAGCATTTATGTTACGTTTTCGCTCGTAACTTCATGAAACATGCTCCAATCGTGGCACATCATTACTTACTCCGTGGGTCTTAAAAAGGTCATAAAAAGTCTTAATTTGACCGTCTACAATTTAAGGCCTTATAAAATGTCTTAAATTAGAGCAGAAAGTCTTAAATTCAGTATCATGGCATTAAATTAGGGCCCTATGATTTCCACGATGCGGAAAACAGGCATGGAATCACAGAATCCTTTCATAAAAGTGGAATTTACTGTATAATGTGGAATGTCACAGAATTTGTCAACTTTTGGATGAATAAATCAAAAATTGGACGGCTCAGTACACTTAAAGGGATAGTTCACACAAAAATGGAAAACACGGAATTTGGTATCAAACGTATTTCATAGGGCCCTAAAAAATTTTTTTTTTGTTAAACTTTTAATAAATTGCTGTTAAATTGTCTGTTTCATGATTTAAATTAATTATACATGCTTTTTGACTAATGCAATTTAATGTAACCATTAAAACAGAAAACCAAAAAAATTATAAAATGGATTTCATAGGGCTCTAAATTAAATTGCATGCACTGCAAAAAAAAAGAAGAAAAAAAAATCTTCCTCAGGATTTTTTTTTTCAGTACAAATATATAAACATCCTTAAATCCAGGTACATTTACTTGAGATGAAAAATGAAAAAATGAAGTCTTGTTTTCTGAGAAATTGAACAAAATTAAGTGACAAGTATCTGTCACTGGGTATGAAAATTACTTTTTCATTTCAATTAAGTTGATTTTTCTGAAGCCATTGGCAGATATTTAATATTTAATCATAAAATCACAAGATTTCTTATTTTATGTCATTTTGTTTCTCAAGTAAATGCATGTTGATTTAAGAACATAAGATCTTTTCGATATTTGCACTGGAAAACAAGCACTGAAACCACTGAAAAAGAACCACATGTGATCAGAAGGTACAGTTAAACCTGCAGAAACCCTGCTTACAGCAGATTCTCACGATTACAGTTTGAGTTTAAAATGAAAATCAACATAATCCATTGTGTCGATCACAAGATATTCCTCAAAGAGGAACGATTTTTAAAAATGTCCATTAGGGGGTAAACAAAAAGGCTACTTTGGTTCCAAATGCTGTAACTTTTAATTTACTTTATGCAATCAGCACAAAATTTGATCCGGATGCAGCTGAAGGGGAACGTCACTAAAAAGAACTGTCCTCCTAGCTTATTTCCTTCCTGTAAAATAAGAAAGATGTGTATAATTATAATTATACAAAAATGATATATTTTCTTGACTTCTTGCTATAGTTTAGGAGTTATGTAATGAGTCTTTACGTTTGTGTATGTCACTCAGAAAAAACAACTTTAAAAATGCCTTCAGGGGTTAACACACATTCACTGTATTATTGTGCATGATGTGATTTTTATGTCGACTGGTAAGCAGCATACAGTAAATGTGTTTGCTCTGTAAGCTTTACGTCAGAAATGATGATGTGGTAATGGTTTCTCCTTTTTGTCCTGCAGATATTGGCTTTGTTCCCCTTCGACGACATTCAGATCATGGGCAGGACTGTAACGAACTTCTGAACATGAGACGGCATGTTCTTTTTTTGTTTCAAAACTCTGATCTGAAGTTGCAGGACTTTTGGATTTTGTCTGCCTGTAATCGCAACTATTTATGTCCAGAGGTGATCGTGCTGGTTGATGTCTTCGGCGGGAACAGCTTCGGCCCGTTCATGCAGAATTACGCGCTGCTGCTTTGTCCTGTGGAATGTCGTCAGGACGTGCGGACATAACTCGTATTATATGTAGTCTGTTGAACAACCTTTATGTTAAACAACACAAATGCATTCTCATCTTTGATTAGAAATGTTGATGTTTTTGTAGCAAGACTGTGCTGTTGTAAACGAGATGAGCAAATGAAACACTGCTTTGCCAACTTGTTTTCCACGAAACAGGTCATTATGCCAATAAAAGTAGTTTTAATATTTATGTGCAGCGTTTTCTTTCTGCTAAACACAAGACCTTTTTTGGACCATATTACAGTTTTCGAGTCCCGGATCGTATCAGCAAGGATCTATTAAAGGCAAGTGAACAGTCAGTAAATAAAATATGATGAATAAATACACAAAATCTATTCAATACAATAGATCAAAGTTATAAATAAATATTAAGGTCTAACAGTAGTAGTCGACTAGATAAACATATATCCTCTGTTGTTGCCTCTAGCTTCTTCAAGCACCGTCTCCTTTCTAAAATTAAACATTTTCTGCCTGGAAAGTCCCTTGAGATGGCAATACACGCTGTCGATTGGATTATTGCAATTCTTTGTACGGTGGCATCTCAAAAGTCCCAGGTTACTCGGCTACAACTGGTTCAAAATGCTGCAGCCAAATTTCTTAAGAATGGTCGTAAGTACGATGACGCCACTCCTATTTTACGAGCTCTTCATTGGCTTCCGGTTCATATTAGGATTGATTTTAAAATTCTCCTATTTGTGTACAAATGTCTACACAACCTTGCACAAGTTGCCTATCTGAACCAAGCCTGCCGCACCCGTGTTAAAAACTGAAGCCAAAGCATCTCAATCGCCCCCAGGTAGTTGGTCCCAGTATAGCTCATAACCCCCGCCCCTCCATGTATTCTAATGGACGCAAGACAAACTAAACAATCAAATTACACTTAAAATATTTTTCCGTTTGATATCGCGGCTCTACTTCCTGCTCCTGCTCACTACTGCGCAGACTCCGGTCCCGAGGTCACTACTGCGCAGACTCCGGTCCCGAGGTCACTACTGCGCAGACTCCGGTCCAGAGGTCACTACTGCGTAGACTCCGGTCCCGAGGTCACTACTGCGCAGACTCCGGTCCAGAGGTCACTACTGCGTAGACTCCGGTCCCGAGGTCACTACTGCGTAGACTCCGGTCCCGAGGTCACTACTGCGCAGACTCCGGTCCCGAGGTCACTACTGCGCAGACTCCGGTCCCGAGGTCACTAATGCGCAGACTCCGGTCCCGAGGTCACTACTGCGCAGACTCCGGTCCCGAGGTCACTACTGCGCAGACTACGGTCCCGAATGACTCCGAGCGCAAGATGTCAGCGCCATATTTGGGCGTTGGCAGCTTCACATTTCTTCAGTGGAACGGTTAATCTTTGTTAAAGCTGTTTTTTGATTGACGGGTATTTATAGGCTGCTGTCACTTTAAGACCTGACGCACGGATATAATATACTAATACACATCGATTTCTTTGTTTACGTTCACTTAAGACATAACCGAGTTTACGAGAATACTTGCCTAGAAGATTATTTGGAGATAATTTTGTGTGTATGTGTCCATTAAAACGCAAGGAGACACGAAAAATGAATCAATTTGGTATTTTGAGTGTGTGTGGCGCACTGAAAACAGAGAGGCGTGTGAATACTAAATTGATTCCTCTTTCACCTCTTCTTGCTTAAAACCACTTAAATAATTAAATTGGCTAGACTTAGAAGCACGTGGAAATAATACACTTTCACTCTATGATGATTAAACTTTGCAACTAATCTGCGCATCACATACACATCAACTACGATCCGTCACACCCCTCATAAACATGTTTACTTCACAACCATGTTATACTGGTTTTCAGTGTCAAACACTGCGTATAAAACAAGCCAAATAGACACTGGTGGTGACAGATTTGTGCTTTTGACCTTTTTAAGAGGGAAACGTTCTACAGTTGTCAAGCGTATTGATACCAGGAAAACAACAATGACCACAACACACACAAACTAGTTCCTGGTAAATGTGTGTTTACCTCATGTGCCTTTTCCTCATACTTACCACAAATATATCCTATTAATGTAAACTACGCAATAGACAGGTTAAAACTCGTTTCTACTTCTAGTAAAACAAGCACATTTCCTTGTAAATCTGATATAATTATTAATAATATAATTAATTAAATGCACACTTTTAGAATAAAAAAAAAATGGTAACGTTTTACATTAAGGGCCCATTATTTAACACATTAACTAACATTCACTATCAATGAGCAATATGTTTCTTTATTCAGTATTTATTATTTTTTGTTAATGTTTTGGGTTAAGGGTTAGGCGTTAATTAATTAAAATTAAAGTATTATGTTAGTTCATGTTCGCTCACATCCAATAAATATTACTGACAGATACAACTCAAGCGCTATTAAATTTATATATTTTTTCTAATATGAAATTATATGAGTATTGAAAATAGCTTAGAAATAATACATTAATAAAAAATAATATAGAAAATGGGGAAGCAGCTAAAACTAAATGAGTATTATTTTCGATCTTCAAATACATATTTTTTGGTGACTAAATATTTAACTTCCATTAACAAGTAATGCTACGACATACAATAAAATAAAAATTGCACTATTGAAACATTTTTATAAATATATTTTAATTATATTTTGGAAATGTTTCCTCAATATTCAATGTAATATTTTTTTTAAATCACAGAAAAGCAGCTATAATTATAATATATGTGTAATATGACCTTTTTTACAGTCTATGAATTTTTATTTTATTGAACACAAAATATGAATACTACAAAATGGCTTAGAACAGTCAAAATACATAGAAAGACAAAGCAATAGATAAACATAACACATACAATTAAATAATAATTTTAAAAAACCTACAACAGGTTGTATGATGCAAACAAATTATACAATTTTATTGCATTTGTACAGTCTATGAAAATGACGCGCGACGCGTGACGTCAGAGGCGGCGCCGAGTAAATTTCAAAATAAAAGTCCCACACAAAGAATAATGAACACCCCCGCCCATAAAACCCAAGGACATTTCACTCTCTCAATCGTGCCAAAACGGCTGCCAAACAATAAAACATTCAAATATTTACCGAAGCCTCATAACGCAACACCTAAGTGGAAATTATACGGATATGTGAAGGTGTGTCTCCTTTCACAACCGGAAACGGTGCAGTGTGTGTGTTAGTGTTAACACGTCAGTAGAGATGAACTCATGAGTGAAGCAGGCCGAGAAGTTTCAGGACAGAAACACACGGGGTTTGTCCAGATCCTGGATGTTGGTGGTTTGATTACAGGCAAAAGGCTTTATCGATACATGACCGGCGCAGGAACGCGTTTGTAGAGTCTCAGCGGCTGTTTTAGGGAGATTGGAACAGGCGGAGCGGCGGCTGGTGGAAAATGCCTCTGTTTCCATGGAGGTACTGAAACATGAAGCTGCTGAAACACCACAATAACATCTAAACGTTCTATATCACGCGTCACAGTCGCTTCTAATGCAACACTGTAACACTGACAGTAACACGTCACATTTGGAATCTTTCGAATTTTAGCAGCGCATGTGTCCTGACTCCTGAGTCTGCTGTGATGAATGTTTGCTTGTGCATCAATAAGTCATTTCAAATAAATGCTGTCCTCTTGAACATCCTATTCATCAATGAATCCTGAAAGCATCACACAAATATGAAGCAGCAAAACCCGTTTAACATTGATAATTAGAACCATTATTTATAATTGAGGAGTAAATCATCATCATCTCAGAGTGATTTCTGAAGGATCATGTGACTCTGAAGACTGGAGTAATGATGCTGAAAATTCAGCTTTGATCACAGGAATAAATAACATTTTGCTATATATTCAGAATAGTGTATTAATAGAATTGTAATATTTTACAATATTACTGTTTTTACTATATTGTTGCTCAAACAAATGCAGACTTGATGGGCGTTATTCCAAATGTTGATCTGTGTGTATATAAAAATTGTATATGTATATATATATATATATATATATATATAATGCACTCCAGATGTCAGTTATGCAATCTGCTAGAAATTGTTATTTTAAAATAGAAAAAAAAATCAAAAATGGAAGTCATGGAAATTCACTGGTGAGGTGTGGAAACTGTTTGTTGACTGCAGTCTTTCAGAGATGCTTGGCAAGCACCTTTATGGAGCCTCTTAATTACTATGCTCAGAATTTATATTGGGACGCATTCCGACTTTAATAAAGCGTTCAACTAGTTCTTATAATCGTCACTAATCTGTGGTGTCAGGTAATGCAGTGGGTTTGAATAGGGGTTAGTTTGTGTCGATCCTGCTGCAGTCGAGCTCTGTGCACAAAGACCTTCTGTTGGAATGGGATCAGACTCCTGGGACGAGACCTGCTGAATTCCAGGAATGCCCAAACGACACACACAGGAACGTTCACAAAATTATGGAGCAAAGTTACACTTGACCCCCCCCCCCCCTTCTGTTGCATTTCGACCAGATACGTGACATTTTGGTGTTCTTGCAGATCCTTAAAGACCCCTGGAAACACATGATTTTGTTTCTAATCCACTCTACCTCTCTTCCCTTCAGTTTGTGTCTGTGTGCGGCGCTGTGTGTTCTGCCGATCGTGCGAGCGGACGCTGAAGATACTTCGCTGCTGGGCGGCTGGCAGGATGTGTGGCTCTTCCGCTTGTTCCTCAATGTTTTGGGCTATGCCACCATCATCATCCCGGGATATTTCCTAATCAGCTACTTCAAACGAATCAATTATCTAGAAACAGGTTTGTTGGAGTTTCTCGCTTCTTGATTCATTTCCAGACCCAAATGTTTTGGTGTCACTTTACAATAAGGTTCCATTTGTTATCATTAGTTAAATTCTAAATCATTTATTAATCTTAATTTCAACATTTACTAATGCATTATTAAAATCAAACGTCGTATCTGTCATATTATTTAATGGACTTGAGCTGAGAGGTCAAATATAAGTATTTTTTAACATTCAATCATGAAAACCTATTCTAGTAGACCTAAAAACAAAATAAACACTAATGGTCCCCTTTAATTTTAGCTAATGCATTAATTAATGGAACCTTATTGTAAAGTGTTACCAATATTTTTATTATTATTTGCTTGCACCAAAATAGTCATATTTTGGTTTTCGTTGCCATGTTCCATCCTCTCAATTTTTTTTTTTTTTTATTGTTTTAGCACAATTTTCACAAGCAAATGGTACATTTTCAAAACTCTTAGTACTAATATCACAACAGATCATCAAAAGTGCACTTTCTTCAAACATTTCAGCATATTTTCAATGGTGTTAGTACAATACACAACCACATCATGTATCCTTTTCAGTTGTATCAGTTTCATCGATATAAACGTTTCGTTCACAGTTCTTATCAAACTTTTGATTTGCATCTCGTCCCGATTAGTTTAATACATTTGTCTATTATTTAATCCAACTGATCTTAATTAATCAATTAATCATTTGGTACGTCTATAGATTTCTATAGATATTGATTCTATAGACAGTTTTTATAGAAGTTGTTTGCAATGGATTACCAAATGTAATGAATTTTTTTACATAAGTGATTAATCTTAGATGATAACCACTATGTTCAAAGTGTGTGCATGCACGTGTGTGTGTGTGTGTGTGAGACAAAGATATTTGCAATTTGTGAAGGGATAGAGTGCAAGGGAAAGGAAACAGTCAATGACTTTAACATCAGATTGATCAGAGATGCATCAGAATAAGGGAGACAGATGGCATCAAATATAGCGTTTTACATTACAGTATGTATGCCATTTGATACTGTAAATGGAGGCATTACCATAACTCACCGTTATAAAGGTCAACTATAGTATAGATTCAGTCGTATGGCACAGTCAGAACATTTACTGTATTGCCAGCAAACTCTGTTCTAGCACAAAACCTCATGGCCGTTTCATACTCCATCACACCTTTTGATAACACACTCAATAGATACTATTAGGTTATGTAATGTAAGTGTATTTTCTAATGAGGCATCTGTAGCCTGTGTTACTGTAGTTAATTCAGAAACGAGGCATCTTCCCTTGTTTGCTGTTGAATAATCTGATTGTTAAAAGTACTAAATTAAAAGATCATACTGTTGTGTTTCGGTGATTAAACCAAATGTTCTCATGACATAATGCTATAATCTTGTGATTATGTAAAATGAAAATGTGTACAGCTGTAATGAAAGCATGAGATCAGGTTTTGAAAGCACGACTAGCTGTTACGGGTGTGATCAGTTTGGAGTTTTGTGAAAAATAGTACCAAAGCAAATGAAAAAATGAAATACACTTGTATTTAAACCCAGCTTAAAGTCGTCTACAACACAACACTGTTTGATGTATGCATTAATGTTGCAACAACTCCCGCTGTACTTGCACAAGGTACTTGACAAACCAGATTTTTTTTACACACTGCTCATGTTTCTGCAGGCCGTGGGCTTTGTTTTCCTCTCATAAAGACGTGTGTGTTTGGGAATGAATCTAAAACCGGACTGCTGGACGATGTTTCAACGGCGTCCAGAAACGACTCTGAATCCAGTTCATCAGCTCGACAGGCCTTCAAATTGATCTTCTGTGCTGCTGGACTGCAGGTAACGCCCCTGTGTTAAATGTCACACTGAATAATTTAAGTTAAGTTAATCTGTTCACAGTCATATTTTTGTGCGTCATAAAGGTGTCATACCTGACGTGGGGCGTTCTTCAGGAGCGGGTGATGACGCGCTCATATGGTGCCACGGAGGTGGAAGGCAGCGGCGAGCGCTTCAAAGATTCCCAGTTTCTGGTGTTCATGAACCGCATCCTGGCCTTGACGGTGTCCGGCCTGTGGTGTGTCCTGTTCAAACAGCCCCGCCACGGCGCGCCCATGTACAAGTACTCCTTCGCTTCACTGTCCAACATCCTCAGCAGCTGGTGCCAGTATGAAGCGCTCAAATACATCAGCTTTCCCACACAGGTACAGCAATGCATTCTGGGTATATGAGCTATATGAACGTGGTCAGTCCAAAGCCAAAAGGAAAAGAAAAAGTAAACCATTAGAGGTGTACAGTTTTTTTTTTTTTTATTTTACACTTCATTTACAAATTCTCATTTACATATGTATTTATTAATTTTTACTTTTGGGTCATTCCGTGTCAAATCAACCAAATTTTGGAAACTTCCCTGGCTGCAATTTTTTCTTCTTCTTCCGCTCTGGAAGTCTATGACAGCCCATGGAACCGTATGGTAAAAAGTTGTGAAATTTGGCACCCTGATAGAGGACAGTCCAAACATTCCAGTCTCTAACTTAATCCCTCTAGCGCCACCAACTGTCCAAAGTTTCACTTACATTTATGTTAATAACTATTGAACCGGCTAGGAAACAACTTTTTGAACTTTTTCTTCATGAAAATCGAATCGTTTCATACCGTGCTGGCAAAAAGCTATCAAAAGCTTTTTGATAAAGCCAAACGTTCTTGAATAGCGCGCAAACCACTTTGACGAAGAGCCTGCCAAATTGGACGCAAGTATATATCTCTACAACGCTTTAGCATATTCAGACCAAACTTGGTACATGTCATCACAAGCATGACCTGAGGCTACATGCAGCATTTCGGCACAGCGCCACCTTCTGGTCAGGAGATATGAAAAATAGCTATTTTTGCTTCTATATAAATCTAAATAAATAAAATAAATGTCAAATCGATTAATCGCATATATAATAAAAGTTTGTGTTTATATAATATATGTATATATAAAATTGGTCTCGTTAGACTCGGTTCTACATGCTGAGTCGAATGATACCCAATTTTTCCATATCAGCCATTTTGGACGTCGACCATTTTGAATTTTGTAGTAAAATGCTGTATTTTATGAACAATCTATTTATGATCTATTTAAACCATATAGATGTGTAATAATCATCATAATGGTCATGACTTTTTTCGACTTTGAAATGGAATGGATTTTTTCGCGTCAGGTTCAGGAGTGTGATTGATAGCTCAGCTTGCTGTCAAATGTGTTTCTCTCATCATCTGTCATGATGTTTTATTCACAGGTGTTGGCCAAGGCCTCTAAGGTGATTCCTGTGATGCTGATGGGCAAGATTGTCTCGCACAAGAGCTACGAGTACTGGGAATACTTAACCGCCGTGCTGATCTCGGTGGGCGTCAGCATGTTCCTGCTGTCCAGCTCCACCAGCAAACATCCGTCCACCGTCACCACCTTCTCCGGTGTCATCATTCTCGTAGGATACATCGTGTTCGACAGCTTCACCTCCAACTGGCAGGACAACCTCTTCAAATACAAGATGTCGTCGGTGCAGATGATGTTCGGCGTGAATCTCTTCTCCTGCCTCTTCACGGTCGGCTCTCTGCTGGAACAGGGCGCCTTCTTCGACTCAGTCGCCTTCATGGTGCGTCACTCCGAGTTCGCTTTCCACGCTGTGTTGCTGTCCGTCTGCTCCGCGTGCGGCCAGCTTTTTATCTTCTACACCATCGCGCAGTTCGGTGCAGCCATTTTCACCATCATCATGACTCTACGGCAGGCAATCGCCATCCTCCTGTCCTGCTTCCTGTACGGCCACGCCGTCACCATGGTGGGAGGCTTCGGCGTGGCCGTGGTCTTCCTTGCCCTCTTCCTCCGTGTCTACGCCCGCAGCCGCATGAAGAAAACCAGCAAGCGGGCGACGCAAACGCCCGTTCAGAAGGTCTAGAGACGAACAGCAGTCGTTCGGATGTGTACAGATGCCACATTTTCGTGGTTTAATTTGTCTTTGTTGTTTGCTGCAAAACTGTGGGTTTGTATTTTGTAAGGTCAAAAGGTACAGAAAGGGATTACGCTTCATGTCAAAGGGAGTTTGGCTCGGCACGTCACGCGTGTTTTTGTGTAGGAAATGACTTCACGAGCCATCGAGTGAACACAGACTGTTCAGTGAGTGCTGAACCTTTGATATCTTTGTAATTTGGTACTGAAACACGTTCAGTTTTTCTATTTAAAGTTTGTTTTAAGAAGTTGTTTGAGAGGAGTATGAGATGTTGCTGCGGTAGAGATGCTTTCGGAGTGTCTGTGCCACTTGTCTACTTACCCATCCATCTATTCTCCTCATATCTGGGTCATATTTCACTACAAAAACAAATAGAAAAAAAAATGAATTTAATAATAACATGTAATACACATGTAATAATAATAATAATAATAATAATAATGTAATAAACACCTTTTTTTACCTTCACATTTTCTGCCCAAATCCTCTTTAATTATTATTATTAATATTATTTATAGTACTGTCAAATCGATTAATTGCGATTAATTGCATATACCATAAAACTTTGTTGTGTGTGTATATATTATATATATTATATATTATATTACATATATATTATATAAACATAATATATAAACAAATGTTAGATTAGATGCAATTAATCGATTTGACAGACGTATTTATAATATTTTTTAATATTTTTATTTATTATTATTATTATTATTAATACAATAATACAATGTTTCACTGTATTAACATAAATAATACTGTAATGCAATATTAAGATTTTGTGTGAAATACGACCGAGGAATCATAAAATTGAACATCCTCAATGACTATGTTCGTTTACATGCACACTCATAATGCGATGATGGGATTGATTAAACTTTACCTCATGTAAACACAATACTTCGATCAAACGAATGCGATTTAAGCTCATAATCGTAGCAACCATCATTGAATCAAACTATGTGGCGTATGTTGAGTTTAATCGCAATAAACAGGCATGTAAACACCTTAATCACATTATTACCGCTCTGATCAAAGTGCGGATATATTCAGACGTATAGATGAAGTGTGTTGTAAACACAACTTCATGAATGAACTCCACTCCGAATCGCTGAACTCTCTTAAAGGGATAGTTCACCTAAAAATCTGTCATCATCAACCCTCAACCCTCAAGGAAGGGTTGGCGACATACCGGTAGACACACAAAATCTTTAAAATATCTTCTTTTGTGTTCAGCAGAAGTAAGAAACTCATACAGGGTTGGAACAAATTGAGGGTGAGTAAATAACAGAATTTAAATTTTTTGGGTGAACTATCCCTTTAACACAACTCTTATATCTTCATCCAGAGATGGTGCGAAGAACGCGTCGGCAGCGTTGGCAACCCAGTTACAGTGGCATATTGCTTTTGTAACTGAATCAAACTTTAAGTCTGTTACACTGTTGACTGTAATATCCAATATGTCCAAAGAAATGTTTTGCATTTGACATAAGTGGATTAAAACAGTGGCCAGTAACACACCGGCTGTATGTAAATTCAGCATTTGTGAAGAATGGCGGTACAAATAACCATACCTCTTAGCGAATAATCAGAATAATGGAACTTTAATGAAAACGGGAGTGAAGAGGTTTGCTCTTGTCATGAAAACATCTTACTGCGATGAAGTCCTTCAAATTATTGGTGCTAGAGTTGCACGATTAATCGTTAAACGATCACAATCTCGATTTAAACATCCATACGATCTTATTTCTAATTAACGTTTCGGCTCTGTCTATTAAACCTTTGCCAAGTCCAATCATAGCAAACATTCAGATCTGCGTTCTAATCCAGAGAGAGCCGTTGTCATGTGTATAGATATAAAACAGCTTCTTGTATCAATTACATCGTTACACCAGTAGGTGGCGACACGTGGCTGTTAAAAATGTATTTACCATTGAATCATTCACTCAAGAGATTTGTTCAAAAACGCTGATTCATCCAGTAATGAAACAAGTGACGTCTTTATGAGTGAGTCATTGAATCATTCACTCAAGAGATTCGTTCAAAAACGCTGATTCATCCAGTAATGAAACAAGTGAAGTCTATGAGTGAGTCACTGAATCATTCACTCAAGAGATTCGTTCAAAAACGCTGATTCATCCAGTAATGAAACAAGTGAAGTCTTTATGAGTGAGTCATTGAATCATTCACTCGAGATTCGTTCAAAAATGCTGATTCAACCAGTAATGAATCAAGTGACGTCTTTATGAGTGAGTCATTGAATCATTCACTCAAGAGATTCGTTCAAAAACGCTGATTCATCCAGTAATGAAACAAGTGAAGTCTTTATGAGTGAGTCATTGAATCATTCACTCGAGATTCGTTCAAAAATGCTGATTCAACCAGTAATGAATCAAGTGACGTCTTTATGAGTGAGTCATTGAATCATTCACTCAAGAGATTCGTTCAAAAACGCTGATTCATCCAGTAATAAAACAAGTCAAGTCTTTATGAGTGAGTCACTGAATCATTCACTCAAGAGATTCGTTCAAAAACGCTGATTCATCCAGTAATGAAACAAGTGAAGTCTTTATGAGTGAGTCATTGAATCATTCACTCGAGATTCGTTCAAAAATGCTGATTCAACCAGTAATGAATCAAGTGACGTCTTTATGAGTGAGTCATTGAATCATTCACTCAAGAGATTCGTTCAAAAACGCTGATTCATCCAGTAATGAAACAAGTGAAGTCTTTATGAGTGAGTCATTGAATCATTCACTCAAGAGATTCGTTCAAAAACGCTGATTCATCCAGTAATGAAACAAGTGAAGTCTTTATGAGTGAGTCATTGAATCATTCACTCAAGAGATTCGTTCAAAAACGCTGATTCATCCAGTAATGAAACAAGTGAAGTCTTTATGAGTGAGTCATTGAATCATTCACTCGAGATTCGTTCAAAAATGCTGATTCAACCAGTAATGAATCAAGTGACGTCTTTATGAGTGAGTCATTGAATCATTCACTCAAGAGATTCGTTCAAAAACGCTGATTCATCCAGTAATAAAACAAGTGAAGTCTTTATGAGTGAGTCATTGAATCATTCACTCGAGATTCGTTCAAAAATGCTGATTCAACCAGTAATGAATCAAGTGACGTCTTTATGAGTGAGTCATTGAATCATTCACTCAAGAGATTCGTTCAAAAACGCTGATTCATCTAGTAATGAAACAAGTGAAGTCTTTATGAGTGAGTCATTGAATCATTCACTCGAGATTCGTTCAAAAATGCTGATTCAACCAGTAATGAATCAAGTGACGTCTTTATGAGTGAGTCATTGAATCATTCACTCAAGAGATTCGTTCAAAAACGCTGATTCATCCAGTAATAAAACAAGTGAAGTCTTTATGAGTGAGTCATTGAATCATTCACTCAAGAGATTCGTTCAAAAACGCTGATTCATCCAGTAATAAAACAAGTGAAGTCTTTATGAGTGAGTCATTGAATCATTCACTCAAGAGATTCGTTCAAAAACGCTGATTCATCCAGTAATGAAACAAGTGAAGACTTTATGAGTGAGTCATTGAATCATTCACTCAAGAGATTCGTTCAAAAATACTGATTCATCCAGTAATGAAACAAGTGAAGTCTTTATGAGTGAGTCATTGAATCATTCACTCGAGATTCGTTCAAAAACACTGATTCATCCAGTAATGAAACAAGTGAAGACTTTATGAGTGAGTCATTGAATCATTCACTCAAGAGATTCGTTCAAAAACGCTGATTCATCCAGTAATAAAACAAGTGAAGACGATATGAGTGAGCCATTAAATCATTCACTCAAGGGATTCGTTCAAAAACGCTGATTCATCCATTAATAAAACAAGTGAAATCTTTGAGTGAGTCATTGAATCATTCACTCGAGATTCGTTCAAAAATGCTGATTCATCCAGTAATGAATCAAGTGAAGTCGATATGAGTGAGTCATTGAATCATTCACTCGAGATTCGTTCAAAAATGCTGATTCATCCAGTAATAAAACAAGTGAAGTCGATATGAGTGAGTCATTGAATCATTCACTCAAGAGATTTGTAAAAAACTAATTCAATTCCACTACAGAATAAAGCAATTTAAAAGAGAACTGAGACTTTATATCTTGCAATTCTGAGAAAAAAGTCCGAATTGTGAGATAAAAAGTCACAATTACCTTTTTAATTTTTTATTCTGTTGTGGAAACAAGCTTCCATAGTCAGGTGTGCTGCTGTGTTGGTTATGTGGCGTATCTGTCGTATCAAACCACCACAGCCGTCCATAAACCACCAGTGCCTGTTTGATCAATCTGAGGAATAGGCTTTGTGTAGAAACATTTAAAAGCATTAATAGTGTTTGTTATATGAGAAACAAATAGTGTTTACTGATTACACTGTTAAAATAGTGAAACATGTCTAGTTTGGGTTTTTGAAATTGACACCTCAGTCCTTGTGTAAGTGAATCTATCAGTAATAACTCATTGCATTTATTAAAATTCAACAAATACTGTCATGATGCATGCATGCAATCATCCTTTACAGTTTAATAATATATGGTTGATATTTTTGTACATTGCAAAAAACTTGATAGTCTTAAAAATAGGCATTTTTCTTCTGAAAAATATAATTTATTAGATTTTTTTTTCTTTTGATTTTGGGGGGAAATATGAGCTGAACCGGTTATTGGCCGGTTTCGCGAGATTCACTCTGAAACAGGACAAGGAAGTCATTTTTTTAAAGAATCCTCCAATCAGCAGGTGTGACTATATATGAAGACGGACCGTGTCAGGTGTGTTTTTCATGCATTTTTAATACACATACGCTTATTATGACATTATAATCAAAGGCAACGTTCATCTATGCACTAAAATTGTCATTTACCTTCCCTCATGTCACACCAAACCTGTATTTATTTTCCATAACATAACCATTATACCATTGTTTATGGATGTCTTTTACACCTGGTCATTACATGCTTTCATTGTTTTGAAATAAAGCACGACTATTCTGCCAAATTCTGCCTTTATGTTCCATGCACAGAAGAAATAGTCATACGAGTTTAGAATGACATGAGGGTGAGTAATGACGACAGAATGTTGATATTTTGTGGAACTGTCCCTTTAAGAGGTGCGGCTTCCGTAGTTTGTGGAACAGGATTGTGCGGTTTTCCTGGTCAGATAAATGTCACATGCTGTAAGAGCCTGAAAGGGAAGTTCCACACTATGAGTGTGTTTATATTTATATTAATTATCTACCATTCAAATTTGTGCAGCAGTGATAAGACTGAAGAAAAAGCCACCAGTCCAGTTTTTCAGTGTGATCCGGTTCACGTGTTTATTTTAAGGGTCTGGTTGAAAGAGATTTGAACAGATTTACTCTCGAGCTTCATAATACTAATGACATCCTCTTCATTTATATTGTTGAAACAAATATAACCTTTTTTTTCATTAGAGAAACTAAAATTACCTTTAATTGTTGCTGATAATCATATTTTTCTTTTTTGTCTTTTTAGTGGGTTAAACTTTTTTTGTTATTGTTTTTAATTTTCATGTGCAATAATAATCTGCCTTCTATTACGGTTTTGAGCATAGATTTGGTTTTCTGGATCAGTTTTTATGTGGTGCTAAAAGCAACAGCACAAGTTGATTTTGTCATGATTTGTCAAGTTTTACCTCTTTGAGCTAAATATGCTTATGTTTACCAAAATATTGAGGTGAAATCTCACTTTTGTCCAGCACAGTCTTATTTTTAAACCCTAACCAGGAATAAAACTAACCTTCAACAGAGGCTGCAACTTTTTTGTAACACTTTACAATAAAGTCCCATTAGTTAACGTTAGATAAGGCATTAACTAACAATGAGTAATACATTTGTTACAGTATTTATTAGTCTTTCTTAATGTTAGTTGATACAAATACAACTGTTTATTGTTAGTTCTTGTGCGCTTGGGTCCATTAAATAATAATAATTTGATTTGAACGTATTGGTAAATGTTGAAATTAGCATTAACTAAAATTAATAAATGCTTTAAAGGTATTATTGATTGTTCGTTAATGTTAACTAATATTACCTATTGGAACTTTGCTGTAAAGTGTTTCCATTTTTTTTATTGGCAAATACAAATCATCCATCCTGTTGATAATTAAAGCATTAATTATCATATTAGTATTACTTATATATGATTAGTAAGGTCCCATTTCATGGCAAAGTAAAATTAGATTATTTTAGGACCATCAAGAGTTTTTTTTTATGACATTTACCATAATGTGTTTTTTTTGCTCTCATTATTCTCTATGGAAGTTTGTTTCATGCCATGGAATAAAATAATAATTTAACTAAAACATCAGAACATGTACTAAAATCTGCATTACAATATTTGTCATATCTGCTTAATTGTCATGAAAATCTTAATGCTCCTACATTTCCTTTAGGGAAAATGTAATGCTGTCTTTTTTCTTCTTTTTGGTTTTGGGGTGAAATATGACCTGAACATGTTCTGTGAGATTCACCTTCTCAGACTGCCATGAGGGTTTGTTTTCTGTCCTCTGTAATATTAATTTCTTGTAAAGCCTCATGAATGTTTTGGAGGTCTTGATTAATCATTTGTCTGTCAGTCTGATCACTCACATCGATGCGTGTCATTTCCTGCCTTTTAATGTGAAGGAATGTGAAGGACTACCTAACTAATAGTCTTATTAACTTTGTTTATTAGATTAAATTAATTTGATCATATGACCAAACTGTCTCAGATTTGTGTTGCATCCTCGCTTTCCTCGTTTTTGTTATTTTCTGGTTTCTTCTGATGATGATGATCCATGTAACATGTAATACAGTTACATGTTATTATTTCACACGTCATGAAGAGTCTCTTGAGTTCGTCTGGTGTGTTAATGAGGTCTCTGATCATACTGAGCTGCAAGCTGATATATAAACGAATAAAAGCAGAATGCATCCGTTGCAGTGATTTTACCACAAACTAAATCTCTTGCTTGTGTTAAAAGCTAGAAAAGTGAAGGTTCAATATCACTGTCGGTAGAAAGATGCAAATCTCGGAGAAACTGATTAGCTAGAAAGGTAGACAAAAATGATCTCATTCTTTATTACATAATTTATCAGATGATGAATGAACAGTGAGTTCATTTGAAACCACAGTCAGTGTCTGTCACGTATACACACGTCTGGTCTCGTACACGAAAAGGAAAATTGGTATAGAGACAATTTTAACTCAGAAATTGCTAATACATTTCACAAATAGCACATTGTATTAAACACAAAATTGTGAAGTATAAAGACATTAGAAATAGTATTTTATTGTTGAACATACACTCACCTAAAGGATTATTAGGAACACCTGTTCAATTTCTCATTAATGCAATTATCTAATCAACCAATCACATGGCAGTTGCTTCAATGCATTTAGGGGTGTGGTCCTGGTCAAGACAATCTCCTGAACTCCAAACTGAATGTCAGAATGGGAAAGAAAGGTGATTTAAGCAATTTTGAGCGTGGCATGGTTGTTGGTGCCAGACGGGCCGGTCTGAGTATTTCACAATCTGCTCAGTTACTGGGATTTTCACGCACAACCATTTCTAGAGTTTACAAAGAATGGTGTGAAAATGGAAAAACATCCAGTATGAGGCAGTCCTGTGGGCGAAAATGCCTTGTTGATGCTAGAGGTCAGAGGAGAATGCCACGGCCTACCTGAGCATTGTTTCTGACCATGTCCATCCCTTTATGACCACCATGTACCCATCCTCTGATGGCTACTTCCAGCAGGATAATGCACCATGTCACAAAGCTCGAATCATTTCAAATTGGTTTCTTGAACATGACAATGAGTTCACTGTACTAAAATGGCCCCCACAGTCACCAGATCTCAACCCAATAGAGCATCTTTGGGATGTGGTGGAACGGGAGCTTCGTGCCCTGGATGTGCATCCCACAAATCTCCATCAACTGCAAGATGCTATCCTATCAATATGGGCCAACATTTCTAAAGAATGCTTTCAGCACCTTGTTGAATCAATGCCATGTAGAATTAAGGCAGTTCTGAAGGCGAAAGGGGGTCAAACACCGTATTAGTATGGTGTTCCTAATAATCCTTTAGGTGAGTGTATATAGTTATTCAACACGGACCTCCATTGCCGACTTGAGCAGGATGTTTCTCAGTGGTAAGATTTTACTCAGTTTGAGGTACATTATGAGATGTTGCAACTGTAATTTCTCGACATCAGCATTAACATGTGTATGTCCATCAACAAACCGATGTGTATATTTCTAATTTATTGAGGTGCACATGTAGGAACTGTATATCAAAAACAGCGCATAGAGCCCAGCACTAATGTGAATGAACTGATGTAAACATTACAGTTTGTAAACCAAAATCTTGCTCCATCCTTTATCTTTACTCAAAGTAGTAAGAACAGCAGATAATCTGCATTAATAGACACAGTTTTAGGTAATAGTGGCCCACAGCTGATGAGCAGAAGTATTTCAGTAAGACAGTAATAAGGCGAGTTAGCCGGTTAGCCGGAGACCAAGTTAGCTGTAGCTACGTAATTTGAACACTGTTGAAAATATAACCTGTAAGTATGACTAATTACTGATGTGATTCTGAGGGGCAAGTTAGTCCAAATAAAGTGGGTACTGTCCAGTCTTTATTGGATAAGCGTTTTGGAAATCCCATTTAGACCTCACAGAGATTTGAGAAGCAATTGTCAAACAGTGTATCGCCGTGGTAATTGTAACCACTGACTCATCCTCATCCTTTGTAAGTGTTTACAAAGAGAATTTGCTTTTGCAGGGCAGAAAACAGCTTCTTCTCGATATGTACACAACACAAATCAACTACAGTGTTTGAGGGCGGGGCAAAGTAGACGTTTTTTGTGGGCAGCCAATGAACACCATAGGTGGGCATAATGCAAATTTGTTACGTATGAATGTTACGGAAGTAAGACTAGAATTGCTGACAACTTAAGGCAGTTCAGAATTGTTTTTTTCTTTTGGGAGACAGTGGCTGTGTTCGAAATCACCCCCTATTCCCTGATTCACTATTCCCTACATTACTCCACTAAAATATAGTCCACTTAAAGGAGTGAAAGAAAACGAGTGACACTGAGTGTGCTGGAAGGGCGAGCAGCTCCAGTTGCAATGAAAGGATTTATCTTGAACTCTGTCATGGAAACTACAACCTGAACTAAACAATTTAATAATCAATTAAATCTGAATTTATACCTGTATAACATTATGCTGGACCAGTGGTTTGGAAAATGGATGGATATGATTCAACGGCGGACGCCATCTTCTGGTGAGATGCGGGAATTCATTTGACATGCAACTCTCACAGTGCATTATGGGTATTCTCTAGCCATTGAGAGTACATTGGTTGTACACTCGTTGTTGTGGTGCATTGTGGGATTGAATGAGTGCACTCGATAACGTCCACTATGGTTTCGGACACCACTACAAATGGCTGTCCCCTCAAATAGTGCCCTATTTAAGGGTATAGAGGGCAATTTCAGACACAGCCAAAAAACTTTATTTGTAGTGCACTCCCAGACAGCAACATAGTGTCGGCTCAGATCCGGCCCACATCTGGCACATGGCGCTGGGCCAACACTGTGTTGCTGTCTGGGCTTTGGTCTTTAAAACTTTTCAGACCTTTTACATTCACAAACTGCATGAAAGGTAATATCTGAAAAAGCATCATTTGCACCTTATAATGCATTGGATGATCTCATGAACAACAGTTATAATACATTATAATACATATTCTTTGTTACACCTTTAAACAAGTTAAATGCTTTAAAACATGCCAAACAAAATGTAACAAAGAATCTGCAAATATTGTAATGCATTTTAACTTTGGTTACATTTATTTATTAAATGATGGATTTATTATAATGCACATTATGAATACCTTTTTTATTGCATTATACATAAAGGTTTCAAATAAAGTGTTATATATGTTGCAGTGAAGCTCAAGACAAAACATCATAATAATACAAATAATCTTAAAACCTTTGTTAAATACCTTAATATACCATAAATACCTTAACAACATGACATTTATACTTTGTATAACATCAATCAATCAGTCAGTCAAACTTTGTCGCACCTTTCAAGACAGCAAATCGAATGATTAGTGATTTAAAAGATACAAAATGCAATGATAAATATAAAATGTTGCTTTGGTGGTTTTAGTATATTCATATGTGGTTGCTAGGGTGTTCTAGGTGGTTGCTAGGTGGTTTCCCACTGATATTCTGGTCTGTGGGATTTTTATACACATTTTGCAAAGGGCTTGATCAACTTTGATATCATTCTTTGTGCACAAAATAATCAACCGGATGAATGCAGATCTGTTTGGGTGACAGTAGATAAATCATCCGCCAACACCTTCCTTCCAGAGGTGTGTATGCATCGATAATGCACCACAGCTGTTCTCAGATGCTGTAAATAGCAGCCCCTCTTTACACCACGCGACACGACCTTCATGCCAACGCAGAATGTCGACAGTGACACACATGCACATACGACCTGACCTCGATTTCACACACGTCATGGAAAACAAAATGTGTTGTCGACACCTAGAGAGGAAGCCGCGTGTGAGGCTCGGTTTGATTGATAGTGGTTGTACAGTGATTTTGGAGGACGTGGGCAGATCTCTCTGTATTTGAGATAAAGCTTTCAGAATGCCTGTCCTGAGCGTCTGATGTCACTTTACTGATGCTGTCGTCTGTGTTTGTCTGCGTTTCCCACACGTACAGAAAACAGTTCTTCTTATATTGTGAAATCTGTTGCTTTCCTGTGCTTGATTCCTCATGCAGATGAGCAAACCTGTAACTTTTGTGTTCAAATGAGCGTAAAAGTGAGTAATGAACTTCCATCCATCCATCTATCCATCCATCAATCCATCGTTTCGTCTGTCCATCTATCTGTCCATCCATCCATCCATCCATCAATCCATCGTTTCGTCTGTCCGTCTGTCCATCTATCTGTCCATCCATCCATCCATCCATCGTTTCTTCTGTCCGTCTGTCCATCTATCTGTCCATCAATCAATCCATCGTTTCGTCTGTCCATCCATCCATCTATCTATCTATCTATCTATCTATCTATCCGTCTATCCATCTATCCATCCATCCATCAATCAATCCATCTTTCTGTCTGTCTGTCTGTCCATCCATCATCTATCTATCCGTCTATCCATCTATCTATCCTTCCGTCTATTCATCCATCCATCGTTTTGTCTGTCCATCCATCCATCCATCCATCCATCTATCCGTCTATCCATCTATCCATCCATCCATCAATCAATCCATCTTTCCGTCTGTCTGTCTGTCCATCCATCATCTATCTATCCGTCTATCCATCTATCCATCCATTAATCAATCAATCTATCTGTCCATCCATCCATCTATCCATCCATCCATCAATCAGTCCATCTTTCCGTCTGTCTGTCTGTCCATCCATTATCTGTCTATCCGTCTATCCATCTATCTATCCATCCATCAATCAATCAATCCATCTGTCCATCCATCTATCTATCCATCCATCCAGCAATCAAAAAACATAAAAATCAAGAATTATATAGTGATTCACTATGATCGAAGAACCAAAAAGATCTCCAAAGGCACTTTATAGGACATATAATATAGTAATACCACAAGTTACAGTACCTGGAGTACCTTGGTCAATACCATGGTACATAAATATAGTAATCAGTCAGTAGCGTTTCTGTGTCTGACTGCTAGACTCTTCCAAAAGCCTGCAGACGGGCGTGTGTTTGTGCATGAAGAAGGTGCACTTGCAGCTGAGTTTCCAGGTTGATCTGTATCTCTGCGGTCGTTCCTCAGCCTCTCTGAATGACTCGATGTGAACCGTCGTAGTAAGACGCCCACCAGCAGCCTTTATCAGACATCCTCTAGAGTCACCTGGACTGAAATGAATGTTTAACCCCTCCTCAGAAGTGCCTTTTTACTGCAAAACATGTGACTTAGAAGAAATCGAGATGCAATGAGTGTTCGGACGGTTCAGTTCAAGAACTGAAAAGGTTAACCGCTTCCTTAATGCCATGTGAGCAAAAAGAGACACGGATGGTCTTTAAGACACTCATCTCTGACTGTTTTCACCATTAATAAAGCAGGTCAGACCAGTTCCAATAAATGCGTTTTAAAACCACCGATAACCTTTTCTACGGGTTGAAATAAAAATCTTTACTGCCGGTATTTACTGTAAAGTCCATTTCTCTTTTTTTGCACACATACATGGGTGATTCTCACAGAAACTGAAATATGGCTGGGTCATATTTCACCCCAAACCAAAAGGAAACAGGAATATATATTTTTAGGTACATTATTATTATTATTATTATTATTGCATTTGCATTGGGATTATATTCATAAACGTCTTAATACTGTTATTCCTATTTTCTTTTCATAAAAATATGGGGGAAAAAATTATGTTTAGCACATTTGCAAAGTACAACTGTAAGTATACATCATGGTAGTTTTTTTTTTTTTTTTTCCAAAATCATGTCATGAGAATCTGGTAAATGTGTTTAATTCATGAAAATAATATCATAATAAAAAAAAGTTATTCTATTTGTGCCTTAAAACCACTTCCATTTCTTTATGCAAGGTATTTCCTATTGTTTGACGATGTGGTTAAATACAGGCCGAACACAAAAACAGACTTTACCCTGTCGCTGCTTTCTGGAGAGTCTAAGATTGTCAAACAGAGACACCTGGCGGCTAAGAGCGGAACTGCTGTTCTTATTACAGAACTGCACCAATCAGGCATAACATTATGACAGGTGAAGTGAATAACACTGATGATCTCTTCATCACGGCTCCTGTTAGTGGGTGGGATATATTAGGCAGCAAGTGAACATTTTGTCCTCAAAGTTGATGTGTTAGAAGCAGGAAAAATGGGCAAGTGTAAGGATTTGAGCGAGTTTGACAAGGGCCAAATTGTGATGGCTAGACGACTGGGTCAGAGCATCTCCAAAACTGCAGCTCTTGTGGGGTGTTCCCGGTCTGCAGTGGTCAGGATCTATCAAAAGTGCTCCAAGGAAGGAACAGTGGAGAACCGGCGACAGGGTCATGGGCGGCCAAGGCTCATTAATGCACGGAGCGAAGGGGAGCGAAGGCTGACCCGTGTGGTCCGATCAAACAGACGAGCTACTGGAGCTCAAATTGCTCAAGAAGTTAATGCTGGTTCTGATAGAAAGGTGTCAGAATACACAGTGCATCTCAGTTTGTTGTGTATGGGGCTGCATAGCCGCTGACCAGTCAGGGGGCCCATGCTGACCCCTGTCCACCGCCGAAAGCACCAACAGTGGCACGTGAGCATCAGAACTGGACCACGGAGCAATGGAAGAAGGTGGCCTGGTCTGATGAATCACGTTTTCTTTTACATCACGTGGATGGCCGGGTGCGTGAGTGGTGCTTACCTGGGGAACACATGGCACCAGGATGCACTATGGGAAGAAGGCAAGCCGGCGGAGGCAGTGTGATGCTTTGGGCAATGTTCTGCTGGGAAACCTTGGGTCCTGCCATCCATGTGGATGTTACTTTGACACGTACCACCTACCTAAGCATTGTTGCAGACCATGGAAACGGTATTCCCTGGTGGCTGTGGCTCTTTCAGCAGGATAATGCTCCTGCCACAAAGCACATATGGTTCAGTAATGGTTTGAGGAGCACAACAAGAAGTTTGAGGTGTTGACTTGGCCTCCAAATCCCCCAGATCTCAATCCAGTTGAGCATCTGTGGGATGTGCTGAACAAACAAGTCCGATCCATGGAGGCCCCTCCTCGCAACTTACAGGACTTAAAGGATCTGCTGCTAACATCTTGGTACCAGATACCACAGCACACCTTCAGGGGTCTAGTGGAGTCCATGCCTCGACGGGTCAGGGCTGTTTTGGCAGCAATGTTAGGAAGTCCATAATGTTATGTCTGATCGGTGTATAACATCATCGAAGCCAGTATGCTTTTTATTTTATTTTGCTGAATATCAAAAACAGCCAAGTGCTCCGTATATACACTCATTTATGCGGATTAAGTTCAAGAATAACGAGATACATTTCCTCATTAAAAGCCATTGTACGACTTCAAAAGACTTTGATATAGCACATCATAGGACTACTTTTATACTTTGTTTTGTCGACAGCGTCAGTTCCCTTCCATTGTGTGGACAAGCTGGGCATTATCGTTTTGTGTTTTACACAAACACATGAGGGTGAGTACAGATTACTAGATTAACTAGTAAAGTACTACATTACTTTTAAATTTACAACAAATCTGAGTTACATTTTCAAATAGGTAACGCACGTTACTTTGTTTTCCCATTTATTGACTGACAGCTCTCCTGCCCCCATGTTGAGAGAAACCATAAGGTGCATAAAACCGTACTAATATGCATAAATTACTTTAGTTAAACCACACTTGTTTAATCTTTTGTTTTAATTGCTGAAGTTGGAGCATTGAACAACTGCGTCCGTTCTTCGTACGTCGCTAACTCAGTTAGCTGGATTTGATTGTTGACGATTTGGCATGATCTTGGATTGTTTGGTTCTTTGAAGCTCATCCTGGACTTAATAATAATAATAATAATAATATAAAAATGTATTTGAAAATAATATTATAATGTTGTGTATAATACTACAGACACAGCCACCTGATTGAGAGATTTATTTGTGATGGAATAATTATCATTTTATTGGAGTCTTACACACATGCTGTAACGTTAAAATTTGAGTGATGACGGATATTATGGGATGGCTTGATGCGGCACAGGAGAAGCAGATTACTGGATCTTGACCCTTAAGAAACTTTAATACTGTCACGTAACAAATCTGCTTCAAATTGCATTAAAAATTAAATTAATTGCTAATTACAACATTAAAATAAAAATGTAAAAGGTGTACAAATACTATAAAATTGTGAATATAAATAATTGGGAATCATGGTTTAAAAAAACAGTGCACATTTCATTCATCTATTATAACTTTTATGTTGGTTTGGTCGCTTGGCAGTTTCCTTATAAAGGTCAAGAAATTTGTGGTTTTCTTTTTTTAATTCGTCAAGTTTTTTGCCAGGTGGCTTTTTTAATTATATGATGTCATTACGTTGCTGTCTTGCCGCCAGCCAATCGCTGCATTGCTGATCGTGGTTTCGAGTATCGCTGCATCTGCCCTCTTCAGGGAACACAGGAACGCGCAGTAATCGCAGACAACTTAATCCAGATATTTTTATCTAATCCGCAAATTTGTTTGAAGATCCAAATTAGCCAGATCTGGGATCTGTCAAATCATCTCAGATGTGTTAAGCGAGGTACGAAGAACGGACCCGTTCTTCTGTGATCCAGAAAGGTTTGTTTGAGCAGCGCCCTCTACTGTACAGCCGTGAATTTGCATTTGGGTTTATTCACTTCAGGTTTGGTGAAAAAGGCCTTTACATTTGCCAAAAATAGATTTTTTTTATTATTATTAAAAAACAAACCCCCTTTTTAGGGGGTAACCAGTGCTGGGTAGATTACTTACAAATTGTAGTCGGTTACTGATTCCAAATTACATAATACAATTTTTTGTTAGTAACATAATCCTTAGTAACATAATTACATTACATATTTAAGGTAATATAATCTCAATCTGACTATGTTTAGATTACTTTTGACTTAATTTATCACAATGATTTAAATAGGATAATCTTGTACCTTATTGATAAAAATACAAAGAGAAAGAAAACATGGTGCATTAAATATAAACAGGGGTTTGTGTTGGAACTGTAGGGGGTCCGTGAATTTCAATGAAAAGCTGAAAATTTGAAACAGTTGAAATGGAACTGTTTATTGAAGCTTAAGACAAAATATTTCCAAAATCTAAAAAATAGTTTGCATACATGTTTTGTTTGGTATCATATATGACGTCATGATTTTATGGCTCATATGCCCAGGTTCAGTGCCATTGTTTTGTCTCAAGATGCACACCATTTATAAAAGCTACTTAAATGTCCAAATTTAACTTAAGCTTACTCCTGGCTTAATCTAAGCCCCATCGGTGAAACCCGGCCAAAGTATGATATGAGAATATGGAGCTCATGATTAAGGAAAAAAAACAATTTGCACCCAAACAGAGCAAAAATATGCATTTTGGTGCAGATGCTGATATTTATATTATGGCCAAAAAGATAATTCTGATGCTTGAGAGCTTTACAACAGTATAGCAGACTACTTGCATGAAATATCAGTTGTCACTCTAGATCTGCCAATAATGTCTTTGTAAGATATTTAAATGCTTAGTTTTATGATTAGTGCTCTGCAGATTTAAAACAATGCAATTGAGAGATGAACTAAAACCTTCCTCAAAATCCTGATGGATATTTGATAGTTGAACTTGTTTTAAAAACAGAGTAGCCATTCATGTGTACTGAATTCTAAGGTGCAGTGTGTAGTATTTGAGGATCTATTGACAAATGCAATATACATAAGTTTTCATTGTACATTAAGACCTTACATAAAGAACCTTAGTTATTTCCTTAGAATGAGCCATTTCGCTCTTCATACACCGTGGGTCCCCTTACAGTGAAGTCACCATGTTTCTAAATTCTACAGTGGCCCTAAACAGACAAACTTCTCTACAGAGCGCTAGTCACTCTCTGCTCTCTGGCGACGACATTGTCCTGTGTCAGCCACCGTAGCTTCTCTGTGTGCTTCGAAAGGGATTGAGGAGCGGTGGGTGACTGCCATTCACAACCTCACTGCTAGATGCCACTAAAATTCACACACTGCACCTTTAAAAGGCAATTTAAAATTCCATTTTAAAGATTCCAATTTGGCTGAAAGCTTAAAATGAATGAGAAAGCAGAGACAACACCAAAATTCAGGTTTCACCGTGTTTTAATTTCTGAAAACCAAGACAATACATGCCTGTACTCAGGCAAAAGGTCTTTCCCATCCCATGCAGAATAAAATCATGCTTGATTCAATCCAGCACAGCCAGCAAACTCAGTATCAGTGAAACACAGTGCTTATTGTGCTCAGACAATACTGCAGCAACCCATTGATCCATGAACATATGTAAAAAAAAACAAAAGTACATAACGGCTCAAAACAGAGCAAAAGTGGACAGTATGCTTTAGTTACACATTTTGATACTTTAAGGAATCATTACGGAGAATCAGTTAACCTTCTACAGGCCAAAGAGAACGATAAGATGTTACGGAATGACTACGGAAAATTGACTGGGGAGTTACAGACAAGATGCATTTAATCGACTTCCTCCATGCGAGAGGCGTCATCGTCTCCTTCCAGAGGTGGGATTTCTTCTGGAGCGGGAGCAGCGCTAGGCTCTTCCACAGGCACGTCTTCATCTTCATCAATACCTGAAGACAAAGAGGTTGATGTGAATTAGCACTTCATTTCATTTACCCAAATACAGCAAGACTAAAACAGAAATGAGAGTTAAACTCACCTAATCCCAGCTTGATCATTCTGTAGATGCGGTTTGAGTGTGTCTGAGGATCGTCCAACGAGAATCCAGAGGAAAGCAGTGCAGTCTCGAACAGGAGGATGACCAGATCCTTCACGGCCTTGTCGTTTTTATCTGCGTCAGCCTTCTGCCTCAGGGTCTCCATGATGGGATGATCGGGGTTGATCTCCAGGTGTTTCTTGGCCATCATGTAGCCCATGGTGGAGTTGTCCCTCAGGGCCTGGGCCTTCATGATCCTCTCCATGTTGGCGGTCCAGCCGTAAGTGCTGGTCACGATACAGCAGGGGGAAGAAACCAGCCTGTTTGATACAGTGACCTGGAGAAAGAAAAGAAAAGCAGACATCAGCATGAGGAACGAGTGTTAAACTAGTAAGGCATGTTCTGATTGATTACTCAGGGTTGCATGGTCATTGTTAGTCACTCAACACAAATGCTTTCATCAACTAGAAGGAAAAACAGTTAGTTTTTAAATCCGCACAAAACCGGAATAAACACGTTTTCACACATTTGAGTCTGCAGGCAAAGTGCGAGCACAAGCGGCACAAACGTCCATTATGTAAACTCACCATCTGTGCAACTCTGACTAGGAATCCTGTTAATAACACAATTTTAAAAGAATTAATGCCTAATTAAAGTGGATGTAGACTAAATAAAATTTTACACTTGCACTATTGTCTTTTACAGCAGAATTTGATTTGGTCTCATTTGATAAAGTTTGCAACTGTCCTGTTTATTACTGTGAAGCCGTTTTGAAACAGTTTTTTTTTTATAAAGTGATGTAGTATATGAAGGTGAAAGCCCATCTTGTGCAAAGAACTGGGTTCTTAAGAGGTTAAAGTTGCGGTTTGCAAGCACACCTTCTCTACTTTCTTGTCCAGAATCTCCTTCATGAGCTTGCAGAGGTTCTCAAACTTGGCCTTGTCTTCCTCCATCTTTTTCTTCTCGTCTTCATCCTCAGGCAGCTCCAGTCCCTCTTTGGTGACGGACACCAGAGACTTGCCATCGAAGTCCTTGAGCTGCTGGACGCAGTACTCGTCAATGGGCTCGGTCATGTACAGCACCTCGAAACCTCTCTTGCACACGCGCTCCACAAAAGCAGAGTGGGCGACCTGGTCTTTGCTCTCGCCTGGAGAAGAATGAAAACATTAACATCAATTTGGCCATTATATAATCAACATATCTATATTATTAGCTACATTAAGCTGCTTAGAGATGTTGCAAACACAATGAAGAAGAGCTGCTTGTAAACTAACACAGTCTTCACTCTGAAATACGCAGCGAATGCATTAAAAAAAAAAAAGTTGTATTTTTGATAATTGCGCCGCCCCACCGCAATTTAGTTTATCCATTAAGCATACTTTAAAGGCAGGTTGATGCTGATGAAATCTTACCAGTGATGTAGTAGATGGATTTCTGGTTTTCCTTCATACGGCTGACATATTCTGTGAGGGAGGTCATCTCGTCGCCGGACTGCGAGCTCTGATAGTGCAACAGTTCTGACAGCTTCTTGCGGTTCTGAGAGTCCTCGTGGATGCCCAGCTGGAGGTTTAAAAAAAAAAAAAAAAATTTAATACCGCTTTCAAATCATATCTTTATTGGAAGTAACAACCCCCTGGTTTCACAGACAAGGATTAAACTAGTCCCAGACTAAAATGCATGTTTGAGTGGTTCTCTCTCAAAGCAACTTGTACTGAGATACCCTAAAATATATCCGTGCCATTGTTTTACACACCAGTAATGTTTAAGGCACGTTTATAAAAGCTACTTTAAATTAACTAAGGCCTAATCCCGCCTTAATCTAAGACCTGTCTGTGAAACCAGGCCAAAGAGTCTAAAAATGCAGCTTACTTTAAGATTCTTGGAGAAAGCATCGTAGAACTTCTTGTAGTTGTCCTTGTCCTCAGCCAGCTCAGCAAACAGCTCCAGGCACTTCTTGACGATGTTCTTGCGGATGACCTTGAGAATCTTGCTCTGTTGAAGCATCTCTCTGGAGATGTTGAGGGGCAGATCTTCAGAGTCCACAACACCACGGATAAAGTCTGGAGGAGACAATGATTGGAGGAAGGAAAGATTTTAGTGATGTTGCACCTTTGAGATCTTAAATCGTTTAGAAGTTAAGCAGCAAAATGGCATTTGTACTTTTGTAATTGTACAAAAAGCATCAGCAGGAAATAATGTAGAGCAGGACTTTTAAAATCCATCAGGATTGGACTGGATGAGATAAAAGCTTGGGCAACTTTAATCTCAGATTTTGTTATGTCAGCAGAACCCGAAAAAGGTAATTTCATGTTGAAATTTAAAAAGGTATAGTTCACCCAAAAATGAAAATTGTCATCATGTCATTCCATACTCACGAGACCATTAAGATATTTGTAATAAAACCTGAGAGGTTTCGGTTCCTCCATTGAAAGTCCAGGTAACCAGGTATAAAAAGGCATTGAAAAATGAAAATCAAGCCGTTTTATCCAAGAGACATGAATGCTTCGTATGATGAACAGATTTAATTTAGGCTTTTTCACATCTAAACAAAATCACAATTACATATGGTATACATGGAAATGCAAATGCTCAAGCTTCCTTGTTTATCATGTGCTGCACTATGTATGCATTAATGTGAATAAAAGCCTACATTACATCTGTTCATCATACAAAGCGATCATCTCTTCACAAGACTAATTAAACCGCTTGAATCATATTACGATGACTTTGGATCCAAGTTTTGCTTTCTGGACCATCAAATGGCAGGACAGAAACCTCACAGGTTTCATTAAAAACATCTAAATGTTGTTTCAAAGATTTAAGTCTTACGGGTGACTTAAATGACAATATTCATTCGTGGTTGAACCATCCCTTTAAGGGCAAAGTTACTTACTCAGATACTCTGGGATGAGCTCCTCACAGCTGTCCATGATGAAGACCCTTCTGACGTACAGCTTGATGTTATTCTTCTTTTTCTTGTTCTCAAAGAGGTCGAAGGGGGCACGGCGAGGGATGAAAAGAAGAGCACGAAACTCCAGCTGACCCTCCACGGAGAAGTGCTGCAGGACAATGTGTAAAAATTATTTCAATTCTCAATGTTTTAATTATTTCATCAATTCTCAAACATGTCATTTGAATATTGTTCTGTAGAATCCATTACCTTGACAGCCAGGTGGTCTTCCCAATCATTAGTCAGGCTCTTGTAAAACTCTCCGTACTCCTCGTTGGAGATGTCGTCGGGGTTACGGGTCCAGATGGGTTTGGTTTTGTTCAGCTCCTCCTGGTCAATGTACTTCTCCTTGATCTTCTTCTTTTTCTTCTTGTCCTTGTCTTTGGAGTCCTCTTCATCATCTGAGCCGACATCTTCAATCTTGGGTTTGTCTTCGCCTTCGACTTCCTCCTTTTCTTCCTTCTCAGCCTTCTCCTCCTCTGCCTCGTCGTCGCTGATCTCCTTGTCGCGTTCCTTCTCCACCTGTGGAAATTTTATAAATTTTACCATTAAGTCTTCACAACACTCAATTACCAGAAAGATGTTCTGCATGATTAATCGGAATAAAACCTAATTATGCGCACATTTTCCCATGCTTGAGCGCGAAGAGAGGACAAATAAAATTGCCCCAAATTGTCAGCCCTACCAGAACGCTACTAACGAAACCGAATCCCACTTACGAAGAGAGTGATTGGGTATCCGATGAACTGGGAGTGTTTCTTGACCACTTCCTTCACCCTCTTCTCCTCGACGTACTCGGTCTGATCTTCTTTCAGGTGAAGAATGACTCTGGTTCCACGGCCAATGGGCTCACCTGGAGTACAACAGGTATGTGTGAACATCAATGTCATCCTTAACATAGCATGTATGTCTTAAAAGACAAGCTTGTAACGTACCATGGTCCACCTTGACTGTGAAAGAGCCACCAGCGGACGACTCCCAGGCGTACTGCTCGTCATCATTGTTTTTAGTGATGACCGTGACCTTTTCAGCCACCAGGTAGGCAGAGTAGAAGCCCACACCAAACTGCCCAATCATGGAGATATCAGCACCAGCCTGGAAAGATAGGACAAAAAAAACCTTAGAGACCAAATTTAAATGTAGACCCATTGATAAAATACAACTTGACTAACTTTTGCACTGTGGCTAGTGGTTAGCCACTCAGCATTTTCACTGGCCACAATTTTGACATGAATACCATGGGGGGAAAAAGTGCCATATTGATACATTTAATCTCAATTTGTCAGGTATATTAGGTTGCTGTCACTTTAAGACCTGACGCACGGATCCACTATATGGTTACACAGGCATTTTCTTTCTCAACTGCTAACGTTCACTTAAAACATATGTTAATACTCGCCAAGACTGGCATTTTGACATTATTTTGTGTGTGTTTGACTGTTTAAGTGCAATGAGCAGCAAAAAAGAACTCAATTTAGTACTGAGAGTTGGCTTTATGTCCCACACTTTGGGTGCGAGAACAAAATCTGCAGGAATGAGTCAAACTATGCACAATACGTGCAATCCCACATATTCAAGCCCTGTAACACCAAAAATATTCATCTGGAGCAAATGAAACTAGTGAGGGGAGGCGGGATTGTGTGTCACTCGCTGTCAGAGATGAGCGAGAAAGGACAGCTGGTATCGTGTATTCGGCGGGAAATGAGTATTGGAAGCGTTTCAGATATTTCAGTATCGAAAAATCTGTATTTTTGACAACACTACATTTAGTTTCAATTTCAAATGCCTTTTTAAAAGACAATTGAAAAATGTATATATTATGTGACCCTGGAGCACAAAACCAGTCATAAGTCGCACAGGTATATTTGTGGCAATAGCCAACAATACATTGTATGGGTCAAAATGATCAATTTCTCTTTTATGCCAAAAATCATTAGAATATTAAGATAATGTTCCATGAAGATATTTTGTACATTTCCTATCGTAAATATATCAAGTGTATTATTATTAGTAATTTGTATTGCTAAGGACTTCATTTGGACAACTTTTAAGGCGATTTTCTCAATATTTAGATTTTTTGCACCCTCAGATTCCAGATTTTCAACAAACCATACATCAATTGGGAAGCTTATTTATTCAGCTTTCAGATGATGTATAAATTTTAATTTCAGAAAATGAACCCTTATGACTAGTTTTGTGGAACAGGGTCACATATATAAAATTCAACCCGACAAAGTAGCTAGTAGAAGTGACTGCGTTACACGCCACTGCTGAAATACACCCGCATTTGGCGGGTGTTAATGTCAAGCCCTGTTGAAAAACATGTCTACAATGGCAGATACATCACCTGCAGAGCCTCCATGAAGGCCTTTGTCCCGGACTTTGCAATGGTACCCAGGTTATTGATGAGATCGGCTTTGGTCATGCCAATACCGGTGTCAATAATGGTAAGAGTGCGATCTTGAACGTTGGGGATGATGTCGATCTTCAGGTCCTTGCCACTGTCCAGTTTGGTGGGATCTGTCAAACTTTCATATCTGATTTTGTCAAGAGCCTGTTGAGTGGAGAAAACAGTATAAGTTGATAGCATGAACTACAAAGATCATTCTAAATGCAAGAGAACACCACGACTTTAAGCGCCCACTTCAGTTATCCTTAATCAGAACATTATCGTGCATTGGTGTGGACACAAATATAGTTGTTGGTTTGAACAGGCCTTAAGTCGAATATTAGATGCAAGGAAAAACAGTCCATCATGGGTCTTACGTCAGAGGCGTTGGAGATGAGCTCCCTGAGGAAAATCTCTTTGTTGGAGTAGAAGGTGTTGATAATGAGAGACATCAGCTGGGCGATCTCTGCCTGGAAGGCAAAGGTCTCGGCCTCCTCATCTTGGCGCATTTCTTCAGGCATCTGAGGGAATAACAGATTCACTACATCTTTATTATATCCATCAACAAGGTTTAAAAATGCCTAAGCTACACACTTAAAAAAAAAAAAAGTGCACATTATTTGTTCATAAGTCTAAGTTGGACAAATTAAAAGTATGTATAAAAGAAAATGAAAGTGACTAATTCCCATTAGTTGTAGTACTCCACAGTTACACAAGAAAAACAGGCCCATAAAAGGCCCCGGATGCGGAAGAACATGGCGCAGAAGGACAATGAGCGCAACACGTGTTTTACTGCTGCAATCATTGAAATTAAACCGATTTAGATGGGTATCGATTTTTTTAACTGCACGGAATAAATACAATTTTTCGTGCCACTTCTTTATTAGCTTTAAACGCGTACAGACTAGCGTTAACTTAAAAAAAGCGAAGGCTTTTAATATACCAACCACCCTGTCCGGTCATCTGCGACTCGCTGTGACGGCGTATAAATATAGATATGAATTATAACCCCCAAAAAATTATACTGCTATAATAGATGACCAATACCAACACAAGCATCAGTTTTATAGCACTGTAAACCACTGCACCTGCTCATTAACTAATAGCCATAAACAACAAATTCACATTATAGCCGACATTAATGCACGATTGGTTTTAAAAGACAAAGACGTCTTCTGACAAATGACGGTGTTTGAATGTCGGAGAAAAGTAGATCTTAACCGTCATCCGCATCATTATAATACCGGCCAAATAGCGAATGGAATAAATGATGAATAATGCGATTAAACATAATTCTGTCGGTTTCGATTAGTCCCTGGAATTATATGGAATCGTTTTAGACTGAGATAGAGCGTTTACCTTAGTTAGTTTCGTTGATTTTTGATGGTTTAATCGCCACAGAAACAGCTGATCTCCCCTACACTGATACTCAGGGAAGCAGAGGAGAGAACCCCGCGTGCGCGGCTCTTTTCTTTATACTCCGCCTATGAATGTGCGGATGTATCCCTCCGCGCTGACTCACTGCGAGCCGCTTACACACTCATAACAAAGACACACAAGACGCTTTTATCTGTGTAAATCGCATTTGTTACCTTCCACAAATGCAGTGTTTTTCTAGTTACATCAGATATAAATAATTGGAATAACATAGTAATACTTTAATTAAGAAATGATCAGAAAAACAATAAAAAAAGCTATTTTACGTCTAGAGATAGACGCAAAAAAAATGCCTTGGAACGGGTCGATTTTAATGAAAACATAGCGGTTCATAGTCATGAATACATTTTAGATTGTAAGACAATGACCAAAGAACGGTTATACAATCAGGTAACATTTAGGGAGATTCTGCTTCACTGATAAAAAAAATGACTTTTCGCGCTTTTAAAATAGTTTTTGTAATAATAAACGTGAACTAGTCAAATAGTCATAAAATGTAGCAAAAGAAATGCATATAATAAAGCATAATCGACTGCACTACGTTTGGCATCGGAAGAATATCAGGCGTAATGACTAGCGGTGCTTTGTCTCTTTCCAGCACTTTCCATGAAAATCCCGCCTTCGTTGACGTCACCTGTCACTCAAATGCAGTTTAAGGGCGAATCTGCACAAGAAATGTACGGGTTATATTTCACCCCGAAATAACAACAAAAAATATTTTCCCTAAAAATAAAATATATTTAACTAAATATATTGACCGTTTTGTGAGATTCGCATTTGTGCTGATCATATTTAATGTGCCGTCAATACAAATATAAAAGCGTCGACGTTAATTAATAACTCTGCTAAGTTGGACGGTTCAAAGTCATGGTTTATTAAATCAATAGAGAATATACGCAAAGAATAGTACAACAATAACCGAACAGCAATTTATAGGGACATAACCTGCTTATAACAGCAGGAAATGAAACACATATCACTGATATTTATATTTTTTGCAAAGGTAAATATGAAATATTAAAAAATACCCAAATTATTACGTTATATTGTTGTTTCATAATTTATTCTTTTAACGCTTAAAAACGAAAATGAGGAGAATGTTCTACAGACTCTCAATAGATTAATCATTATTAACTAATTCTATGTAATAAATGAAATATGCTAAAACATCAAATGTTGTACTGATTTTCAGGTTGCTTGTGATTTGTTTATTGTATTTATTTTATTTTATGTAATTTTTTTTTTTTTAAATCAGAGGTCTTTTAACTTGCCTGTTATTTTCCCAGAATTCCATTTCACCGGAAACTGCAGGTTTGATCGCTCGTTGCTTTTACCACGGATCCGGTGAACTTTCCGTGCGAGAAGCGAGTTGATATCGATTTGGTTTGAGTGAGTAATATCTATTAAACTAGTAGTTATCTTTTTGAGTTAATATTTTCGTTGTCTCACACAGGACTTTGATAAAAACAAATTAATTCTTTGAGAGAGGTCAAAAATAAAGGCTTTTTGTGAACGTTAGCTCGCGGCTAGCCGTTACCCGGTCTGACTAAAACGATTCCCGCTGATATTTTCTGACAAACCGGTCCGATTTATTGTTTTGAAATTATTATATGCCATAAAAGCAACATCATTTTATGTTGTTTTTAAAGTTATCTATCACACGCATGTTTATTTGCTTGGCTAACGTCAATGATTAATCACATTGGGTGACGTTATAACAATGTGAAATCGGCCTTTGCATTGATTTAAGACCATTCCGCTGATTTCAGCTCTTTCAGTTAATCTCAGCTCCATTTCAGCCCTTCAAGGTCATTTTATGTTGATTTTCAGTCTTTACATGTGATTTCAAGTTGATTTCAGCACTTTCAGGTTGTTCGCAGGTTTATTGTTACTTGTTTTGAGGACTTTTGTTTATAATAGGTTGATTTCAGCTCATTTAGATTATTTCAGACATTTTAGGTCGATTTCTGGCTGATTTAGAGCTGTCAGTTGATTTCACGTCAATCATCCTGAAATCTGATTTGGTGTTTGATTATGTTACCCTGGTAAGTGTACAATTTAACAGCTTAAGCACATTTATTGCGCCTGTGTTAAGTATTAGATGCATACAAAAAATATGAGGGAATTGCAGAACTTGAGAAGATCTTTAAAGGCACAATATGTTTAAAATACATAAAAATGATTAAAATATCCAAAAACCACTAGAACAATGTTATATAATTTGTTGACGGGTACTTGCATTATCCCAAATGTTTCCAAGAATGTTTAAATCCAGATAAATAAGCAATTTTAACCAGGACACATACGTTGCATGTCAATGACATCATACCCGCGTTACCCTCAATTTCCAGTTTTATTTTGTAGAAACCATGGAAACACCAAATACGCTTTAATATGTGTTTTATTAGACAGGAGAGCAACTGTTTGGAGACATTCATGGACAGAAAACGAGCTTGTTCTACAGCTCGACACCGTTAGTCTTATTGTTAAAAACTTGTTTTCTTGATTTACCGCAAGTACCATAGTAGCCGCCGAACGCACAGAGTAGCATTATAACATAACTTTCAGTAACACACTCAAATGTGTGTAATATAATAAAACATCACTGCTTTCCCCCACATACACATGAGCGGAAGCAGAAGTGGCGACTGTGGCAGAATAAAAGCTCCGCGAAATCAAGGCGTCATCAAGCTACGCCTTTGTTTTCAATAAGCGACCTCTAGCGGCGAAAATTACATACTGTGCCTTTAATGTTCAAATGGAGCAGTGAGTGTGTATCGTAGCAGCCTAAACATTTTTGACATCATTGACAAGCCCGTTATTTACAGTCGTTAATGAAATGTTTCTCTTCTGTTTAAGGTGGGTGTTTTGCCCAAGATGTCTTTCCCTCCTCATCTCAACCGGCCACAAATAGGCATCCCAACGATGCCACCAGGAATCCCTCCGCCGCAGTTTGCTGGATTTCCACCATCGATGCCTCCCGGTAATTAAGATAAACTGGATATATCAGACCTTCTTAAGACACGTTGTGTTTGCAATGGCAAAGTCATGGGTTTAATCCACAGGGAACACATGCTGGCGAAATGTAGACCTTGAAGCTGATTTGGATAAAAGCATGCCAAATGCAATAAATGTTAATTATAATGGCAGCATTCATGGGAGTCCAGAGCATTTATGGCTAGTTTCCACCGTGCGGTACGGTACGGTTCAGTTCAGTACGATTCGGGATGCTAAACCCTGATCCGGCTTGCATTTCCACCACCAACAGTCATTGTCGCACGAAGAAGAAAGCGACACCGTAAACAACAGTGGAGGACATACAGCAGATCTTGTTCTTGGTTTTCTGCATAAGGCTGTTGTCATAAGAAGACACGCTTTCTTTGAGCCAAGGAAAATCACAGCTGAAAAGCATGCGCAAGTGACTATTCTCTGTCAACCAATCAACGATCTGCAGTGAGTCTAGCTCCACCCTTTAGTACCAGACTACTGTGCTAGGTACTCTAACAGAAGGGTGCCCAAAAAGTGGTACGGCACGTTTCGGAATTAGGGTACCATTCACAACTTCTGACAATGGAAACGGCAAAAATTGCGTATTGTACTGAACCGTACCGCTTAGTGGAAACAAGCCATTAGTGTCAACTGTGACAACTTTGCTGATTATAACAGCATGGTGTTGCTTGCCTTGTTTATTCAAAATCACGCCAAGAATAACTATAACAATAAAGAGAGTTCAAAATATAAAATAACAGCAGAGTTCCCACCACAACTATTATGATAACGGCACAGAGAAACGATATCATCATAAGAGGACCGTTATAAAGTTAAAGTTGATTTATTCATAATCACTCTAATGCTATATTCTATTACTTATTACTATTAGCTTTCAAGCTAGATTATAGGTTGATCAAATGTTTTTGAGAAATGTAACATCCTTAATTCCATTATGAATTGCTGGATGAACTGTTTAAAGTTGTCAAGTTTATTCCACCTGATTTGCATTATTGTAATAGGTGACTTACACGACAAATTCAAATTAGGGTGAATATTTTCTGATGATGTTGTTGTTTTTTTCTCCCGCTAGGAACCCCAATGATTCCTGTCCACATGGGGATTATGACTCAAGCCCCTACGGTAATTTTCCCTGTGGGAAAAATTAATTTGTTTTAGTTGATTAGTCAAGTCTAAATGTATGTAAGAAATTTTCAAATCAGAAATGCCTTAAAAGGATGTCTTTTTTTATTGCTGCAAAGTAAATTCAAAATGTTTGATACTGAAGAACTAAGACAGAAACTGTCTAGTTAAAACAAGGCAGGGTTTTCAATAAAAAAACAAAAGGAAGAATGATATTAAATACATTATTTATATGCAACAATACACCAATATTTACTTGCGTATCGTCGCTGTCAGGTGGAAACTTAGTATCTCCATATTTTGTCATTTTTACTTGTTTTTTTTAATTTATAAATCATTACTATTGGTCATCCTTTATGTCTGTCTGTGGGTTTTGTAAATATTTAACCAATGAAAAGTATTAAAAAGAGCTTGTAACTAAACCTTGATTCTCCATTGGATCCTCAAACTGTCGGTCAAACTTCATAACTCCACCGCTTCTTGAATCTTGAATGAAGTGGCGGACGCAGTTTGGACCGTCTCTGCTTGTTTGCAATGCAACGGTAAATAAAGAACTGGTTTGAATATGTACAGCGTTTTCTTTACTCAAGAAACACAATATATATATAGGCTAATGTTTTATGTATTTGAAAAGTGTCTTAGTCTAGCATTTGTAGTGGAGTCATAGCCAATATCGTCTTAAATAACCTTTGCAAAGCACTTAATCTTTTATAACATGAGATTTTGACCATATGACAGAAAAAACTAAGCGCCCACACGTAATGCGATGCACTTACTGCTGTTCTAATGATAGACAAAACACGTATGTCCGAAATTCTCAGAAATTGGTTGGTCAAAAACCTTGTAACTCCATTTGAGCTTGATTATGGTTAAATGTTAGGTTACACTTTATTTTAAGGTGTCATTATTACATTGTAATTTTATATTTAAGTACTTAAGTAATAATAAGTAACAAGTACTTACTATAGGGTTAGGGTAGGATTAGGGTTTGGTTAAGGGTTAGTTGCATGAAATTATGCATAATTTACTGTTATTGCTATGGTAAGTATATGTAACAAGGACGCTGTAAAATAAAGTGTTACCAAATGTTATTAATATAATGATGCATGCAAGTGTCTGACCACATATAAAGCCACAATATCAACTTTTTAAATGTTTAATTATTTAAAAAATACAGGGAAATTCCTGAAAAGTCCAGGTTTTGATTCCCAAAATCAAAAATTTGGACATACAAGGTTTCCGATGGACAGCGACGATATGTTTGTACAAAAATATTATAATACACAAAATATGGCATGGAGATGCTCCCATGCATTTCTTGAGTAATGAACTGTTGAATCAGTTTTTCAGAGAGAAGCCATATGCCATTTTTATATAAGTCACAATCACATTTTTTGTCACATGGATACATATTAATTGTGATGTGATGTATCAGGTTCTTGTGCCCACGGCGATGTCTGTGGTTAGTAAAGTTGCTGCTCCCAGGAAGGAAAGCGCTGCTCGGGCAAAAGACGACGATGACAACAACGGTCCCACAACCACCGTGTTTGTGGGGAACATCTCTGAGAAAGCCTCTGACATGCTCATCAGACAGCTGCTGGCCGTGAGTATGACCACATCCAGTGAGTCCAGTCTTAAAGTGCCCCTATTATGCTATTTTAAAGGTTCATAATTTTGTTTCAGAAGTCTCCTATAACAGGGTTACATGCATCAAAGGTCAAAAAACACATTCATTTTCTCATAATATACATTGCATATTACCACAGTGTTCAATGATTCTCAAACGACTCAACAGATAAATCAGTCTCTCTAAATCCCTCCTTTCTGAGAGCCTACTCTGCTCTGATTGGTCAGATGGCCCAGTCTGTTGTGATTGGTCTACCACTTACAGCGCACTTCGGAAACAAACGTCCATTACCATACTGTTCTTCAGCTCACAAGGCTTCCTCAAACCTCAGCGATTGTACAAATCGATGATGAAACATTGGTCATTCAGAACTAGTTATTCAACCCGAACCTCTGTTGCAAGAAAAACTTCAAAGTAGTAAGAACGACAGACAATCTGCATTAATAGACACAGTTTTAGGTAATAGTGTCCCACAGCTGATGAGCAGAAGTAAGACATAATACATAATAACATGAGTTAGCCAATAGACCGGAGACCTGGACAATATAAAACACAGAACTACACAGTGGAAAATATATACATCAATAATAGCAGTCGTCAGTAAAATGACGTATATCATGGGGGCATTATGCGAAAGTCTTTTCTAGTGACGTAGAACCGCCACGCAAAAAAAATTCAAAACAAAAACGACTTGTATTGGTGATTCTTTTAGGAGACAATAACTTTATTTATTGTGCACTTTCGACTTTACAACTTTATTAGCTATATTACACACTACATGAAAGGGAATATTTGAAAAACCATAATAGAGGCACTTTAAATAACAATAGTCTAATGCATTCAGCAATGTAGAGGATTTTGCACTAGAGATAAAATGGTTTGAGTTTTAATCTAAAGTGAAATAGTTCTTGGTTACATTTCATGCTTGGTGTTAGTTTGCTTGATATTGACGAACAACCAATTGTATTTCAGAAATGTGGTTTGGTGTTGAGCTGGAAACGAGTTCAAGGCGCCTCAGGGAAACTCCAAGGTAAATATGTTTTTAATACCTGATCTCAATTCATTTGAAGGGTTCGGTTCACCCAAAAATGAAAATGGTCCCATTATTTACTCACCCTCAAGTCATCCTAGGTGTATATGACTTTCTTCTTTCAGCCAAACACAGAGTTATATTAAAAAAATATCCTTGCTCTTCCCAGCTTTATAATGGGAGTGAGTAGAGCCTGAGTTTTTGAAGCACCTAAGCACCATCCATCATAAAAGTAATCCATATGGCTCCACTGGGTTAATAAAGACTTTCTGAAGCAAAGAAAAATATCCATATTTATAACTTTGTAAATTATAATCACTGGCTTCCGGTAACGGTTGTATTTGAGTCTAGTTATGGCAGAAGAGTGACCTCTGACCCGATGCATGACGTATTGACGAACATTGAAGTGCAAAGAGCAAAACACCGGTCAAAAATTAGAAATCTAAATCGAGGATTTTTAAAGAGAAATGTGGGAGGAGCTTGAGTTTGTTGCCCAGCCCTATTTGTTTAAACACTGCTCCTACATCCTACATCATGCGTTGGGTCAGACTCGCGGACGGCCGTTACCGGAAGCCAGTGATTCGTTTATAAAGTTACAAATATGCATATTTTTCTTACAAAAACTCATGGCTTCATGGATTAACCCCCTGGAGTTGTATGGATTACTTTTATGATGGATGGATGCACTTTTTGGAGCTTCAAAAACTCAGGCTCTATTCACTCCCATTATAAAGCTGGGAAGAGCCAGGATATTTCTAATATAACTCTGATTGTGTTTGGCTGAAAAATGAAAGTCATATACAACCCAGATGGCTTGAGGGTGAGTAAATTAAAGGATCATTTACATTTTTTTGGTGAACCGAACCCTTTAGGCTCAGTTTGTTGCACTGCCTGTCTGTGAATGTTCTGAATATGTCTCACAGACTTTTTTTTTGTTCTTTTGCTTTCAGCATTTGGTTTCTGTGAGTACAAAGAGCCTGAATCTACTCTACGAGCCCTACGGCTGCTTCATGAGCTGCAGGTTGGAGAAAAGAAACTTCTGGTCAAAGTCGATGCCAAAACCAAAGCACAACTGGACGAGTGGAAAGCAAAGAAGAAGAGCGCCAGTGAAAATGGAGTTAGTATAATGCTACTTTGATATCAAGCTGATACTAAAATAAAAATTACTGTTTACTTAATTACTTAAAGGCACAATATGTACGATTTTTCGATTAAAATATCTAAAAACCACTAGAACAATGTTATAAATTTTGTTGATGTGTACTTACATTATCCCAAATGTTTCCAAGTTTAAATCCAGAGACATAAGCAATTTTAACCAGGACACGGACCTTGTCCGTGCGTTGCCTATCAATGACATCATACCCGCGTTACCCTCAATTTCTGAGAAACCAATGGAAACACCAAAGATGCTTTAATATATTGTGTGTTTTATTAGACCGGTGAGCAACTGTTTGGATCATTCATGGACAGAAAACAAATCATTGTTATACAGCTCAACACAGTTAGTCTTATCGTTTAAATCTGGTTTTCTTGATTTACCGCGAGTACCATGTTTTACCATGCCTAATATCGATCTCTTACTGCAGTGTAAACAAGTGTCTCGTAGTCGCTGCCGAGCGAACGCACAGAGTAGCATTATAACATCACTTTAACACACTCAAATGTATGTAATATGATAAAACAGTGCTGCGTTACCCCACATACACATGAGTGGAAGAAGCGGAAGCGCTCGTCTGTGGCAGAATAAAAGCTCTGCTGCTCTCGAGCCGTGTGTCGTGCTCGTCTCTCATTAGCAATCGCTCCAGCGGCCTCGTTCTGTTCCCACCCTGCCTCATACTACAGTAACATTAATAAATCTTTAATACATTAGCTCATCCATGAATATGATTTCTGCCCGAGTCCCGTCGGATTCTTTTCCACCGGCTGTAGAGGTGAAGACAACAACTCCCATGATTACGTGAAATCACGCCGTCATCAAGCTACGCCTTTGTTTTGAATAAGCGACCTCTAGTGCCGAAAATTACATATTGTGCCTTTAAACAGTGTTTAAGAGTGTTAAGCCACTGGTATCCACAATTGTGAAATTTCAAGGATCTTTGATTACAGATTTTGAGACAATATCAGTTATGATCTTCTGTGTGTCTGGCAGAATGGTAAGGCAGAGGATGCTGGTGAAGAGGAAGAGGAGGTTCTGGATGAAGAAACTAAGAAGCGGGACCAAATTGTCAAAGGTGCCATTGACGGCCTGATCCGGGAGTACTCAAATGAGCTCAATGCTCCATCACAGGACGACGAGTCAAGTCGCCGCAAAAAGAGGAGAGACAAGAAGGGCGAGGTTGGCTTTAGTTCATCTGGGATTTTCCTTCTGTGAAATGGTTTTGCAAGATGCTTGACGTGTGTGTGTGTGTGTGTATATATATATATATATATATATATATATATATATATATACATACATTTGTTTATATGTAGTCTTTAAATGCATTATATAAATGAATATATTGTAAACTGTAATTTATTCCTGTGATCAAAGCTGAATTTTCAGCATCATCTCTCCAGTCTTCAGTGTCACATGATCCTTCAGAAATCATTCTAATATGAGGATTTACTGCTCAAGAGACATTTCTGATTATTATTATTGTTGAAAACAGATTTTGGTACTTAATATTTTTATTAAAATTGAGGTAAGAAAGATAAAAAAGAAAGAAATTAAGCAAGGATGCATTAAATTGATCAAAAGTGATTGTGTGAACCAGTATCAATAATTTAGCAGCAAATCAGGATATCAGAATGATTTCTGAAGGATCATGTGACACTGAAGACTGGAGTAATGATGCTGAAAATTCAGCTTTTGCATTAAGTATATTAAAATAGAAAACCGTTGTAATAGGGCTAGATGATTAATCAACCGAAATTCAGAACCTCTAATCGGTTATTTTGTTTTTTTAATCCTGTTAAATCCTGTTTTTAATACTTTCCCCTTAAAAACATACTACCGTGTGTGTAGTTGCGTGACTCTGCCCCATCTAGTCAGCGACATAGAAACAACATGGAGTCAAACACAGTCAGCACACATACAGACAGCGCTCGAGCCCCAAAGCGTGATCGCTTTCGCTTGTGTCCTCACGAAAGTTTGTTAATTGTATGTTTAAAGGCTTGCCAGTTTGAACATTCCAAGCAGTTTTACACCAACGGATCTGTATCATCATATTGAATTAATCTGCTGATATATTGTGTGACACGAACACTCATACAGACAGTAGCTCGCACATCACATGAAGATCGCGCAGAGAAACATTCAGGAGCGCAGAAACTTAGTCAACGCTGTCCTGTGATTTATCACTAAGGCCGGCTGGCTGCGTGGCGTGAGCGTGGCGTTTCTGCTGCATGGCGGCTGGGTGTCTTTGCACACCAGAAACGTGTCTGACGCAGCGCTGCTGCTGCTAGGTGACGTACAGGGAATGCCTATACTTCATGTTAAACATAAATATATAGCCTACTGATACAGCAAAGACAACGTCGGCAGTATTGATGGCAAAATAGGCTACAGAATATTTCATTCTGTATTGACGGGTGCAATATTTGAAAATCATTGAAAAAAATTTACAATTATATCTGTATTTGTCAAGACTTTCAAACATCAAAATGTCATTTATTAATATGTATTCTTGTCAAAATGACATATAAACATTTGTCAACTTTTCCTATTCAATTTTGCCTGGAAACGTTTCCAACACGCTTGCGTGCCGCGTGAAAAGTAGGCGTTGGTTCTATTTCTAGCATGCACGCGTGAGACCGCGTGTCACACAGGCAGTGTGCAAGCTCTAACCTGTTAACATGGGAGCCGAGATAAAAATGGACACACGCCACGCAGCTGACACGCTCACGCCACGCAGCCAGTGTGTAGCCGGCCTAAAGTAATGTAGAAATGAAGTAACTACCACCCACAGCTTCAGCCACAGAGCTGTTAAATACAAACCTTATCAGTAAATGAGGGCAAAAAAGTTCAAATAATCGTTCATTAATTGCAATCAATGTAAAATGCTCAAATTAATCGCAATTTTGATTTTAGGTCATATCATCCAGCCCTACGTTGTAATTGTTTTTATTTTTATATTTCAGTTTTGAACACATTAATCTCAGAGACTTCTTTCAAAAACATAAGAAAATAAATCTCTTTGCAGTGATTGCCACACATTTGCCTTCCATAATGTCAGTCATATAAGTAGATAGGGTCGAAGGTTAACCATGTTCTCCATTTCCTGTCTTTGGCTGTTTAGGATGACATTAATGCCATGGAAATGGAAGATGACAAAAGAGATTTGATTTCCAGGGAGATCAACAAATTCCGCGATACCCATAAGGTAAAATACATGCTAATTTCCTCCATATCACAGGTAGAGCACAACAGCCTCTTACACCTAGTCTAGTTTGACAACGTACCAGCATGAGTAGATATTTAGCCTGTAAACAGCAAAACTTTTATTACATTTAAGATTTAACTTGATGTAGTGCAGAAATTAGTTGAGTCCAGAGCATTTTTATCACTGGCTTTGTGTAAACTGTAGCGTGGCCTCCATGTTAAGGGTGGGAAATGTAGTCACACATACAATGCATGGACGTTCTGTGCACTTCCCTAAAAGCTAATCTATTCATTAAACCCCACCATTATGATAGAGATCATATGGTGACTAAACCAAGATGAATCTCACAGCTTTGGAAAAAGTTGCAAGGATAGGATGTAAGTATGAGCTTTCCATTTTTCTCTACTTGTACTGGGCGCCCCCTTCAGGAGGACTTGCACAGGGGCAACTGCACCGACTCCTTCTGATATTCTTGTACTGGGTTTTAACATCGAAATAATATCAAGGGGTGTCAAAAGTGTGTGTGGGATCAACTCTACAGTGTTTATAAAAGCTGGTAAACTGCACATTTTCTGGTTCTCCAAGAAATGGGCGGCCAGTGAACCTGTGTGGGTCTGCTAGTAAAAGTGATGTTGGTGCTATGATAAATACTGCTGACTTGAATAACAGTGATTTGGCCCATTCGGCTCTTGTAAAAGTAGGGGGCGCCCCTCCACAGCACACGGACTTTCTGAAGATTATGCCAGGTATGAATTCGATTTGTGATTGAGTCTGCCAGCACCTCTCTACATTCCTGCTTGCTTGCACTCTTTTCTTTTCCTTTTAAGTGTTTAGGTGTGTTTGTGTGCTCACTGAATGTCTCCTTTTTTTTGTATTCTTTTGTCTTAACATTTTGTAAAGCTAAAGTCACACAGAATTACTATAAAACCCCTTTTGCTGAGTACAGAAAATAAGTGTTAAACTTCGACACATCATTCGTCTTGCACCAGTTAAGACATGAATGATTCCTCAAATCAGAATTGACCTGTCGTGGGATATTTTGACTTGGACCAGTTAGTAACCACTCACATCACCCTAGCAAATGCATATGTTTTTGAAAGAAGTCTCTTCTGCTCACCAAGGCTGCATTTATTATTATTATTATTATATATTTATATATAAATATATATATATATATATATATATATATATATATATATATATATATATATATATATATATATATATATATATATATATATATATATATATATATATATATATATATATAGTAAAGTGTAATTTATTCCTGTGATCAAAGCTGAATTTATCATCATTACTCCAGTCTTCAGTGTCACATGATCCTTCACAAATCATTCTATGATGATTTAATGCTCAAGAAACATTTGATTATTAATGTGTTATCTCTCGTTAATCTCTCTTTATTTTACCACAAATCAATGGTGTCATTGTTTCCAAGAAAATATGAAGCAGCACAACTGTTTTCAACTGTTATGATAATCATAAATGTTTCTTGAGCAGTAAATCATCATATTGAATGATTTCTGAAGGGTCATGTGACACTGAAGACTGGAGTAATGATGATAAATTCAGCTTTGATAAATTACAGTTTACTATATATTCACATAGAAAACAGTTATTTTAAATTGTAATAATATTGTGCAATATTACAGTTTTTACTGTATTTTTGATTAAATAAATGCAGCCTTGGTGAGGAGAAAAGACTAAAAAATTTTAATGTTTCCAAACTTTTGACATAGTGTGTATATATAATATTTAAAAGAAAATAGTATCTGTGTTCAGGGTCTTCAACCGTGTTATGTATATTTATTTATTAATAATTTTGAATTGGATTAAATTTTTTATTTGATTTATATTTTGAGTTTATTTTAGTTTAAGCTTTAGTAGTTTTATGTGCTTTTTCATTTTTAATATTTTTTTATTTAGCTTTAATTTTTTTAATTGTCATTTTAGTACTTCAACTTCAAAAAATTTTTTTTTTTTAGTTTAAGTTGGTTTACTATATTTATATTTTATTTCAGCTTTATTTAAATTAATTGGACCAGTTAATAACCACTCATAGAGCTCCAGACTAACCTTTTGCCTTGGTTGCACTGGTGTGCCTAACTTTATTTAGGTGCACCCAAATTTTTCCTCGGCTCACGTCGCCTTTAATGCCACAATTTCAAGGTCACCTTTTTATCACGCTCCATATACATTAATATATATTATGCAAATGATTTTAAACAAGAATAAGGTGTAGGTAAATACTTTTTTTTTTTTATTTGAAGCACAATTATACTGTATATAAAAATAAAAATCTTTAAAAAAAAATAAAAACTGTTTAAAGTGCTTCACTGAGCTGCCAAACTAAAACATTTTAAGCAAAATAAAACATTTAAAAATAGAAAGTGTTACTGTTTAAAAGTGCTTCCCTGAACTGAGACCTAACATTTCATGGCTCAGAGTCTTAGCGGGTCCCCCCTTGTTGTTGATCCGCTTACAAATGCACTGTTCCCTGCCATGCTTCTTTACAATAAATGCCGTGCATTACGCTCCCTTCATAATTCCTAAAAAGATACCATCTCAGTTCATCACGATCTCACAAAGCTCCGTTATCAATGAAAATGACTGCACAATGAATCTTCCATAATGTCTACACTTTCTGTTATAATCAGAGGATTTGCCAGCATACAGGATTCAGCACTGAGCAAAAACTCTGACGTTTTGAGCGGTGAGTGGAAACATTGGCCATTGCGTTCTAGAAATAAACACATTGGCTACATTGCACAATGCAGCAAAAGCATGTTATAAACAGAAACTCTGCCTATGCTTGCGTCTGTAAATCGTTTTTATTTTGTTTAGTTGTTCTTGTTGCTTTTGTGCAATAGATGAATGACAATTTATTTGTTTCTAGATGTTTTATTTTTAGATATTTCTATTTTGCGGGAGTCCCGCAAATAGTTTTATTCTCCCGCAACCCGCACACACACACGAGTACCTTACCGCCCGCACTCAGCCATAAAATCTAGTCCCGCGCCTCACTCTATGCGTTGGGTCGCACGTATCCCTGTGGGAGTGCAGGTCTCTAGACCAGGGCTTGGCATCTTACCAGGGACTGGTGGCTGAAGTAGCTCCATGTCTGGGCTGTTGTCGGAGCATTGACCAGGGAGAGTGTTGGGGGGAACAGGCCTACTTTTCTTAACGAAAAAACTCTCTATGGGTCAATTTCTTTTCATTGTTCGTCTTCTGTTTTCTTGCGTTTATTTTGCTATTGCTGATTGCCGTAACTGATTATCTGGTGCTCAGGTCGCAATTTCAATCACACAGCGGGAAGCAGTGTAGGCCTACAAGAATGTCTGGACCACAGCCAATCAGAGGCAAAGACCCGCCCCATCTCTGTCTCTGATTGGTTTAGACCACGATATGATCCAACCATGAGTGTGAATTCCGTCAAAGGAGAACAAACGCTGCGTTCGTGGAGAGGCAGCGGATGCGAGGACGTTAGGTGCACCGGTGCGATCTAGGAAAAATATTAGTCGCACCCTTACAAAATTTTGTGCACTCTAGAGCCCTGACTCACATCACCCTAGCAAGTGAGTAGCCACAGGCTACAGTGCTTTTAAACATGCAAGTAGTTGTTAATGTAATATTAGTTATCACTAGTTATAAATGAAGACTTGATATAAACTGATATTTCACTGATCTAAAGATTCGCACAGCCTACTAATCTATCCCACCTTGCTTCCCTGTTAAATGCAACCCAAATTCACCAGTATAAATGTAATTCAAAAGCAGCATCACTTTGAATCTAAGTCAGTGTAGAAGCATCCTTTTAATATGTAATTTTTATTTGTTTTATTTTCTTGTCTTGTCTTCACCTCTTGTCTACATGTTCATTTGCTGCTGCTGCTCGGAGTCACATAACACCCATGGGTCAGCACTTATAGAATAATTAAGCATTTTTTGTAGTAAAATTATTTTAATTATATTTATAATTAATCCAGGAGACTTTTTTTCTGGGTAGTAGAAGCTGTTGATAGACTCTTCTCTAGATGGATATTTTAATAACAGAGCTGTTGAAATGAGACTAAAGCCGTGGGTGTCATGCTGAACTTCAGTGCGTTTCATAACCGCTCAGTCAGATCCTCTGAGGCCCGTGTCGTCTGCAGTGGGGTAAGCAGTCTCTACACCTTCGTTTGTTGCCTTTTCTATCCAAACCACAAAGAAACTGCAAAGAAAGAGAAACAAATCTAACAAATACAGTATGCAATGCTCCTGTCACAACGTTTTCAAAATGTCTGGAAGTTGTTTGTCAGATTGTTGCAAGCAAAGAGAATAGTTTGCTTTTTTATTTTGTCCTTGTGAATCCTTTGACCTGCTTTTCCTCCCAGGCCTAACAATAAAGGCTTGTAGGGCCACGGAAGCACTGTGAGTCGCTAGTCAACACCTGTAAGTGCACAAACAACTAGTTTCACAAGGATTGAAGCCTTTCTATTGATCATGTGATGAGACGGATGTTACAGCGCCCTCAACTCTTTCTCATCTTATTCAGTTGTTTGCAATGTCAAATTTTATCTCAAAAGTGGTTTCCAGGTTTCCTTTTATTAATTGCTGAAATATTTATAATTAAACTTTTTTTTTTTTTTTTAAATGCTAATTAGAATAATTTTCTCTAGTAGTCTTGATCCCTTTATATGAGTGAATATGTGAATTTCCACTGTAAACCACTTCCTCATAAAGTGATAGTGTTATGTGCTCATGTTGTGCATGAGCATTTGCTAATCTGAAAACTTCCCTCCCCGTTTTCCCACAGAAATTGGAAGAAGAAAAGGGGAAGAGAGAGAAGGAGAGGCAAGAGCTTGAGCGCGAACGCAAGGAGAGAGACAAGGAGCGCGAGAGGGAACGGGAACGACGAGACCGCGAGCGGGAGAAGGACCGAGAGAGGGAGCGCGAGAGAGAGCGAGAACGTGAGAGGGAGAGAGAAAGAGACCGAGACCGCGAGCGCACGAAAGAGCGTGAGAGAGAGAGGGAGAGGGACTGGGAGAGAGACAGAAGTCGTGACCGCAGCGAAGACCGCAGCCGATCCAGGTACACGAAACGTCACGTGATCAAGTGTTTGTGTCTTGTTTTCAGAATGTATTTATTGCCCTTCACAGTTTCCAGCAGTTTTCCCATCAGTCATCACTAGTGCTCAATGATCTATAAATTACCTTTTAACAATTTGTATATTTATGAAAATTTTTATTCAAAAATACTGTATTTTTTTTAATTTTTTATATTCATCTTAAAGGATTAGTATTGATTAAGTATTGATCAGGATTAGTACTTGTTTCCACCACAGAATAAAAAATAGAAAAGATAATTGTGACATCTCAGAATTCAGATTTTTTTTTTCTTGCATTTGAGTTTGTCTTTTTCCTCAGAATTGGATTTTATAACTTTGAATTGAGTTTATATCTCACAATTCTAAGAAAAGAAGTCAGAATTGCGTGATATAAAATCGCAATTGCGAGGAAAAAAGAATAATTTAAATTTTTGGGTGAACTGTTCCTTTAACATTTTCTCATTTATATCTCTTATTTTATCAACATTTTATATAGTGTGTGTGTATATTAACATTTATCTCATTTTATTTATGAATATTGCTATGTGAATTGTTAAAAGGGGTTCTCACACACACACATTTTAACAATTTATATGTGTGTATTTTATTATTTATATTTATCAAATTGTATCAACATTTATACATTTTATATTTATTTAATATCTATTCATATGTACAAAGGCTGCACGATTAATCGAAATTAAACCGCATGCGATTTGGCAAAGGCTGTGATTTATTTTATGCGCAGCTTCTCAGTGAAGCACGGCTCTGATCAGTAGTAAATGCTGCTCCATCTGAACGCCAGAGGGCACTCTCGCGCAGAAACTCAGAATATGCACCGCAGAAGTACGATAGCCAAGCGGCAACCTCCTTGTCTGGCTATCACCAGACCAAGCTCAATCTTTTAAGCTTGAACATTGGTCGGGGGAGTCTGCTCTGTATTATCTACTGCACAAGAGGTGTGATCGAGCATAGTTCAAATGACTCTGTATGCAATTGAATAGTCCTTCAACCAATCAGACCAACGATCCATCGCTTTATCCATCATCGTGTTAAACCCGCCAATAGCGTGCCAGGTGGATAAGCCGGTCTGTAATTGGTTCCCGCAAATTTGTAACAGAAGCAGGATAAAAAGATGTACAGGCAGATCGGGCTGGGTTTACCCAGTCTAGCAACCTCCCCCAGTTTCTCTTGAAGCCAATATGGAAGTCACTTAAACTGCAATTCATCGACTGGCCGCTAGAGGCAGGCTCCAAAAGGGAGTCAAATCTGTATTTCCTCCATGTTAAAATGCCCAACTTTACAGCAGGAAAAAACATGTTTACAGCCTGGTACAAATTGTGGTTTTGGTCTATACGGCTAATTTTGCCCTTCATGACAACTGTGAGGGGGTGATTTTTTTTTTTAACTAATTCATTTACATTATATAAAGCCTTAAAGTTCTGCATAATTAAGGGCGTGGCCACTTTGAGTGACAGGTGGATTGTCGTTTGTCTGCTGTCTGTTAGTCATCACGTCACCTCAGCTCCAGCAACGGCCAGCTCGACCCTACGTTACGCTTCAAAACTGCTCTTCAGAATCCTATGGGTGACGTCACGGACACTACGTCCATATTTTTTTACAGTCTATGACGATAGCGCACGTCATTCCAGGAAATCCCTATGAACATCATACTATGGGTGAGCTGAAGAAACAGGAGATTGAATGCTTCTCATGTTTGGAAAGATGTTTGACGCGTGTTGCTTTTTCAAATGCATGTTATAAGCGACTCAAACTCGCAGTGCTTTCAGATGGAGCAGCGTTTACTACTGATCACAGAGCCGTGCTTCACTGACAAGCTGTGCATAAAAAATAATCGCAGCCTTTGCGATTTCATAATCACAATAAGCCAAATCGGTTTCATGTTGATTGCAATTAATCGTGCAGCCCTAATATGTACTAATTGTTAAAAGATATTTGTGATCATTTTAATTACAACAATCTTTTTTTGTATACATTTTTTTGTAGAGCTACAAAATATATATGGCAAAATATTCAAATGTTCTGGGTCTACAATAAATGACAAACTTCACGTCTCACATCACGTGATTGCGTGTGTTCCGTTTTCAGAGAACAGAGTCGTGATAGAGACCGAGATAAGGAGAAGAAGCGTGATCGTGAGGAAGATGAGGAAGAGGCGTACGAACGGCGCAAACTGGAGAGGAAGCTGCGAGAGAAAGAGGCGGCGTATCAAGAGGTAAGTGATCTCTCTCTGACTCTGTATTCAGTCTGTCTGATCACCTTAGCTGTTTTGATAGGCCATTTATTTTCTTTAATTACAGCGTCTGAAGAACTGGGAGCTCCGAGAGAGGAAGAAAGCCAGAGACTACAGCAAGGAGATCGAGAGGGAGGAGGAGCGCCGGCGTGAAATGGTTAAACAACTTTTTTTCTCAATGGTTTTTAGGGCTGCCTACAAATAGTCGACCATATGTTAGTCGAAGAGAAGAGGCTTAGTTAACCAAATCTGAATGAGTCAGTTAGTTACAAAAAAAACCAAAACTCTACAGGAATTGAAGTAATGCAGTCTGTGGTGGACAGATCCAGTCCAGTATATAGTCCAGATCCAGAATCCCCCAGTATATATTTAAGTAAATAATATCATAAACCCATGATTAGTTGACTAATGACTTAAAAATAAACAACTACTAGAAAGATCTTTAGTCTGGGGCAGCAATTCAGCCTGATCTGTTTGGGCTAAACACATGTATATTATGGGGAATGTTTCTGTTTAAATTTCTGAATGTTTCTGTCATATCATCCTTTCAGGCTAAAGAAGGGAAACGGCTAAAGGAGTTTCTGGAAGACTATGATGATGACAGAGACGACCCAAAATACTACAGGTGAGTTCTGTGTGCCGCTGCATGTACAATTAGTTTTCTTACATCACATTTAGATCTGAAATTGATGGCTGTCTAGTTTACTTCCTAAGGGTCTCAAAACAATGACTATCCCATTGAGGCAGCCTGGGAACTTACAAACAAAATCTGATTCTCAGAAATGTAATGTCAGATTTATCTGGTGATTTCAGCCATTTTTGTGTACAGTATGCAACAGACCATCTGAAAAACAATGAGATTTTGATGACTTAAATGGTTTCTGTTACTCTGCTTTGCCTGCAGGGGCAGCGCTCTTCAGAAGCGGCTGCGGGACAGAGAGAAGGAGATTGAGCTGGATGAACGTGACAGGAAACGGGAGAAGGAAGAGCTAGAGGAGATCAGACAGAGGCTGCTAGCAGAAGGACATCCTGATCCAGACGCTGAGCTGCGCAGGGTGAGTTCCACAGTCACTCTCTTACTTCTGTTTTGCAAATACACTTCAAATATATTTATATTCATTTTTTATTTAAATACATTTTAATAAAATAATATAATAAAAAAAAATAAATAAAAAAAAAACAATGACGAAATTCGCATTTATATGATATAAACGTTCAAAACTTAGTCTCTCACTTCCGCCAATATGGATCAATGATTTTGATGACATCACTCTGCACTTCAGTTTCTAATCAGATTTTCTGTCCAATCGAATGCTCTCTAGAATCTGAAGCCCCGCCCCCTACATTAAAAACAGACACTGAAGCTGCAGCTGAAATCAGTCACTTGTTCACGCATTTACTATTTTCTACATGGCACATAGTGCACTATATAGGGGATAGGGAGCGATCAGACAGTGCACTATATAGGGGATAATAATCGTAAAAAGTGTTGCATTACGTTTAGATCTATGGCATTATATTAAGATTGTGGCATGAAAGGTTGCAGTGATGATCATTGTAGCCGATCACACACATGCTGAGCGCATGAAAGCAGTGATCTTGTCATTGTAACTCAGTTTCTGTACACTAACGAATGCTTTCATCTTCACTAACAGTGCAAACGTGATTATAGTTAGGAGATTCGTTGAATAAAACAGGAGTCACTGATAAACGCGTCACTGATAAACTCTCCTGTTTGATTGACAGGTTCAGCGCGTGCTGCTCCAACGATTGCAAAGGGAGCTTTCTTTGATCGCTTTCTTTATAGAATTGAATCACTGTTAAATAACAGATTATTTTCATCCTACTAAGAGAAACAACGCAAGTTGATGTTTAGTCACTGGTCTAATTTACTGACACAGAAGAACATCTGACTACATGAATCATCACATTTCAGATCAGGCATTAGAATGTTACTTACATGTTGCATTACTGTTGAACCCAGTCACTGCACAATATTTTGTAATCCTCAACGGCATGTTTATTGCTTTGTAGCTCGATGGTTTAACACTAGGCCTATGTTACATGCGTGAATTGGTGGGCGGGGCTAAACAGGCAGTGATGAAGAAGGCGTTGATATTCTTCTGCTGAGGCAGTGCTTGCCTCCCTTTGATGTCACTTTTTGCTTTATTAACAGTTTCAAATTAAATCTAAAAGGGCAATCTATTAGACTGTCCTAAGCTGTCAATTGTGGTGTTGCCGAGCTGTCACATAAACACAATTCTATTGGCTATTAAAAAAAAAAAGAAGGGCTACTCTTCCTGTTTCAGTGGAAATTGCATTTCAAGGCACTTTAGTGGGCCTTTAATAAAAATTATTAATTATAAAATAATTAATTTAAATACTATATTTAAATATTTATTTTAAAATTATTTTATTAAATTGTATTTATTTTTATGAAAAAATAAAAATGGATAAATATTTGAAAAATGTATTTAAATTAATTATATAATTTTATTGTTTTTACACATTTTTATTTTATTCACAATGAGAGATTTTATATTATGCTGTCTTTTATCATGTAATTTGCAGTGTTTCATGGGACCATCTGTCTGTCTTAGATTTAAAAAAAAAAAAAAAAAATTCAAATCAAATTATTGTGATTAATCTCGGTGCTGACTGGTGTTTCATGGCTTAGAACCTTCTGGAATCAAACTGGTCACTGTTGTGTTCTTTTTCTGTTTCATATCTTTTTGTGTGTGTGTGTGTTGATCAGATGGAGGAAGAGGCAGAGCGTTTACGGCAGCCGCCCGTGAAGCCTGAGCCTGAGGAGGAGAGGGAACACAAACCCTCTCGAGAAGAGCGAGACAGAGGCAGGGACCGAGATCGGCGTAAGGCAGTCGTAGAAACTCTCACTCACATTCCCTCTGACGATGATGTTGAGGAAGGGGAGGAGCTAGAGGATGAAGAGGAGTCTAAACCCTGCCTCAAGCCCACCATGCGGCCCATCATGGCCGCCCCTTCAGTGTCTTCAGCCAGTGGTAACGCCACTCCGAACACGCCCAGAGAAGAGTCGCCCTGCGGCATAATCATCCCTCACGAGAACTCGCCCCCGGAGGTCCAGCTCCAGGACGAGAACCGTCCTAAGATCGGCCTTAGCCTCAAACTAGGTGAGTTTGAGTTCAGAAAGGTTTCGGATCAGGATGTCAAATAACAAATAAACAAATAAAATCAGTTCTTAGTGATAATTAGCTCAGTTTTCACTTAATATCCCGCACTGACACTATTGGATAAGAACAAAACTTGAACTAAACTGAGCTGAATAACCACAATATTGATTTCTGTAGAGCTGCTTTATATCTGAATTGACTTAGTTTCATAATTTATGATTTTTGTTACATCAACACTGTTATTTAACAGATAATAATAGCAGCATTGATAATAATAATATTTGTATTAACAAAATTAAATAATACAATCCATTTGAATACTGTTTGAATTTCTTTTTTTTTTTAATGAAAAATATATTGATAAATGTATTCAAATATAGTATTTAAATAATTTCATTTTTTAATTTGTCGTCTTTTTTGTTTAATTAATGAAAAATAAGTTAAATATATTAAGATATAGTATTTGATTGAATTATTTCATTATTTATTTTTTACCATTTTTAAATATTTTGTATTCATATTAACTTTTTTAATTATATATTATATATTGCTTTATCTGAATTGACGTTTCATCAATAGTTATTGAACTAAATTGAGCTAAATAATGGCAATATTTTAAACTAATACATTTTGCAACATTGCTAACATTCACACTGTTATTGATCTAAACTGAATCAACTCTGAACTGACTTGAGCTGAATAATGATACTATTGTCTTTTTAGTGCTGCTTCACAGCTGAAACTGCTCAAAATTAATACTGTTGTTTTCTTGTTTATTACTGTGAAGCTACTTTGAAGCAATCCATATTGTATAAAGCGAATATGTAAAGAAATGTTTGTTTTTATCCCATCGCAAGGTTCATCCGGTAGCCCGGGACAGCCCAGCGTGGCCAAGCGGAAGAAGCTACCGGTGGAAAGCGTCTTCAACCGCTTCGACGACGATGAGGTGGACGAGGCGCCTCGGAAAAGGAAGCTGGTGCCTTTAGACTATGAGGATGAGGAGAAGGGAGCAGATGTGGGTGCGCTGGGCGGCGGCAAAGGAGTCAATACGGAAGAGAAGCGCAAACACATCAAGAGTCTGATCGAGAAGATTCCCACTGCCAAACCAGAGCTCTTCAACTACCCGCTCGACTGGTCCGTCGTCGACACGGTAAGAGTCATGCTTGTTTATTTCTCAAGCTGTTTTAATGTTGTATAACTCGTGTTTTTCAATATTCCCGCTATTCACAGACACTTATGGAGAAGCGTATTCGACCATGGATCAATAAGAAGATTGTAGAGTACATTGGTGAAGAAGAAGCCACATTAGTTGACTTTGTTTGCTCCAAGGTAAGACCGTTTTCTTCACTGGAGTCTGTGGACTGAAGGGGAATAATAGTGATTATTTGCTTTCAGAATGATTGTACTTATTTTAAGACCTTTTTATGCTATTCCAAGTGAAATGGATGGTGGCGACTGATAGTGGATACTATGGTAACAAGGTTGCACTGTTGAGGCTCGCGCCGATTCTCGAGGAGAAATCAAAACAAATCAGTGCAGCTCACACAAAGAAACTCAGTTAACATATTGTGGTGTAAATTCAAAATGTGGAGTTTCATAAAAATGAGAATCGATTAAAATCGAGAAATCAATATTTTTTTACCCAGGCCTAATAATTTGTATCATTACACTTGCAAGAGTTGATAAGTATGCCATAATAATCAACAAATTATTGAAAAAAAATCTGTGTACACATTTTGCGAAAGACATGGTAAAATGCAACACCTGGTTCTGCAACAGCACAGCGTTCTCCTTCAGTCTGTGGAATACATCCTCGCGCTGGTCTTTCTCTTGATGAGGCATTTACTACGACAGAAAACAGCCGTGTATCTTTTGCCGTGAAACGTGGGGATGCAAATCCGCCGGTCAGTGGTTTTGGCCTATTATCCTTTTACATACAGACAGAGGTGAGTGAGCCTCTCACTGTGGTGATTAGTCTTCGGAAAGTCAAAATGCCGCCACACCTCTGATTTGAATGGGTCACATCAACATCTACGCGCTTGCCGTCGGCATGCTTCTGTTTGAAGGTATGGATATGGTATTCATATGAATGAACTGAAAACATTCGCAGGCCGTAACGCTAGCTACAACTTGCTTGTTGCTAGCGTGCCTGTAAAGCGAGGTCACAGTATACAGTTTTAGCATCCCTGTTGTTTAAAACGTGTATCGCGATTCATTTACCATCTCAACCGCCTTGAATCGTCACACATTTTTAACGATTTTCAACCGGCTCCGAGTGAATCGTTACATCCCTACTCTTCACATATAAAACGAGTAACAAGTGTTAGGTAAATGTGGGCTTGTCTTGTGACACACTCTGAACGAGTTGATTTAAATCTCAGTAACTGCTCCGTACCAAATGCATTTTATCCAAAGCGACTTGCATATGAATCAATAAGTCTTTAAGAACAACTGCTGCCGTTTCTTCTCAGGTGATGGCCCACAGTACACCACAAGGGATCTTAGATGACGTTGCGATGGTAAGTTTGGGCTTTTCACACCATTTTCAAGACTTTTTACGACTGATCACATTATCTAACTACTTACCCTCGTCTCCTCAGGTGCTGGATGAAGAGGCTGAGGTCTTCATAGTTAAAATGTGGAGGCTATTGATTTATGAAACTGAAGCCAAGAAGATTGGACTTGGGAAATGAACAAGCATTGAACGCAGATGAACTTTGCTTTTTACTTCCCGTTTGGGCTGGACAGCTCATCTAGGTTTAAAAACAACATGGGAAACTCGACCATTTCCAACCATTGGAGTTAATAAATATTGAGCCGTTTCATTTCTCACGTCCCAGACGCCTCCAATAAGACTGCGGCAGCCGCGAGCACCGACTCTAAACGTGTTTTTAAGCTACCCGAGAGGAAGAGGTTTGATTTCTCAGGGCCTTCCTGTTGAATCCATCTTCAGTGTAGCGTCATCTTGCCCGGTTTAGCGGTTCTTTCTGTGAGTACCCATTGTAAATTCCTACTGTATTGATTGCCAATCACGTCTGGGTTGTGATTTTTACCATTTCTGTTCTTTTGGTCGCCCTCACCAACCGTACCAAAGAGTTTTCCCCAGTTGTTTCGCTAAAACAAAACCAGTTGATTGGACCCCAACACTGTTCACAAGGTCTCTCGCTAAACTGAATTACATGAAAACGATTGTCTTTGTTTTTGTACTTATCAGTGGATGTGTTTTGAATAAAAGTGATTTTTTTTTTTTAGTAAAATCATTTTGTGTGTGCATATTACTGTGTTCTGTCCTGGTTTCAGTTTTGGAGCTGCACGTTAATTCCTGCATATTTACTTGCAACCACTGATCTATAAAAAATATATTATTTATATACACTCACCTAAAGGATTATTAGGAACACCTGTTCAATTTCTCATTAATGCAATTATCTGATCAACTAATCACATGGCAGTTGCTTCAATGCATTTAGGGGTGTGGTCCTGTTCAAGACAATCTCCTGAACTCCAAACTGAATGTCAGAATGGGAAAGAAAGGTGATTTAAGCAATTTTGAGTGTGGCATGGTTGTTGGTGCCAGACGGGCCGGTCTGAGTATTTCACAATCTGCTCAGTTACTGGGATTTTCACGCACAACCATTTCTAGGGTTTACAAAGAATGCTGTGAAAAGGGAAAAACATCCAGTATGCGGCAGTCCTGTGGGCGAAAATGCCTTGTTGATGCTAGAGGTCAGAGGAGAATGGGCCGACTGATTCAAGCTGATAGAAGAGCAACTTTGACTGAAATAACCACTCGTTACAACCGAGGTATGCAGCAAAGCATTTGTGAAGCCACAACACGCACAACCTTGAGGCGGATGGGCTACAACAGCAGAAGACCCCACCGGGTACCACTCATCTCCACTACAAATAGGAAAAAAGAGGCTACAATTTGCACGAGCTCACCAAAATTGGACAGTTGAAGACTGGAAAAATGTTGCCTGGTCTGATGAGTCTCGATTTCTGTTGAGACATTCAGATGGTAGAGTCAGAATTTGGCGTTTTTTTCAGGATTCTTTGATGAATAGAAAAGCATTTATTTTAAATGACATAAATGCCACTTTTGATCAATTTAATGCATCCTTGCTGAATAAATGTATTAAGTTGTTAACCTAAAAAAAAAAAAGATTCTTACTGACCCAAAACCTTTGAATGGTAGTAATGTTGCAAAAGATTTCTATTTCAGATAAATACTGTTGTTTTTAACTTTCTATTCATTAAAGAATCCTAAACGACGTTTTACACAACTGTTTTCAACACTGATGATAATCAGAAATGTTTCTTGAGCAGTAAATCCTCATATCAGAATGATTTCTGAAGGGTCATGTGACACTGAAGACTGGAGTAATGATGATAAATTTAGCTTTGATCACAGGAATAAATTACACTGCTATACACTCACCTAAAGGATTATTAGGAACACCATACTAATCCTGTGTTTGACCCCCTTTCGCCTTCAGAACTGCCTTAATTCTACGTGGCATTGATTCAACAAGGTGCTGAAAGCATTCTTTAGAAATGTTGGCCCATATTGATAGGATAGCATCTTGCAGTTGATGGAGATTTGTGGGATGCACATCCAGGGCACGAAGCTCCCGTTCCACCACATCCCAAAGATGCTCTATTGGGTTGAGATCTGGTGACTGTGGGGGCCATTTTAGTACAGTGAACTCATTGTCAAGTTCAAGAAACCAATTTGAAATGATTCGAGCTTTGTGACATGGTGCATTATCCTGCTGGAAGTAGCCATCAGAGGATGGGTACATGGTGGTCATAAAGGGATGGACATGGTCAGAAACAATGCTCAGGTAGGCCATGGCATTTAAACGATGCCCAATTGGCACTAAGGGGCCTAAAGTGTGCCAAGAAAACATCCCCCACACTATTACACCACCACCACCAGCCTGCACAGTGGTAGCAAGGCATGATGGATCCATGTTCTCATTCTGTTTACGCCAAATTCTGACTCTACCATCTGAATGTCTCAACAGAAATCGAGACTCATCAGACCAGGCAACATTTTTCCAGTCTTCAACTGTCCAATTTTGGTGAGCTCGTGCAAACTGTAGCCTCTTTTTCCTATTTGTAGTGGAGATGAGTGGTACCCGGTGGGGTCTTCTGCTGTTGTAGCCCATCCGCCTCAAGGTTGTGCGTGTTGTGGCTTCACAAATGCTTTGCTGCATACCTCGGTTGTAACGAGTGGTTATTTCAGTCAAAGTTGCTCTTCTATCAGCTTGAATCAGTCGGCCCATTCTCCTCTGACCTCTAGCATCAACAAGGCATTTTCGCCCACAGGACTGCCGCATACTGGATGTTTTTCCCTTTTCACACCATTCTTTGTAAACTCTAGAAATGGTTGTGCGTGAAAATCCCAGTAACTGAGCAGATTGTGAAATACTCAGACCGGCCCGTCTGGCACCAACAACCATGCCACGCTCAAAATTGCTTAAATCACCTTTCTTTCCCATTCTGACATTCAGTTTGGAGTTCAGGAGATTGTCTTGACCAGGACCACACCCCTAAATGCATTGAAGCAACTGCCATGTGATTGGTTGATTAGATAATTGCATTGATGAGAAATTGAACAGGTGTTCCTAATAATCCTTTAGGTGAGTGTATATTCAATTTATTTTACTGTTTTTTTTTTGTGTATTTTTATTAAAATAAATGCAGCCTTGGTGAGCAGAGATTTCTAAAAACATAAAAAATCTTACAGATCAAAAACTTTTGAACGGCAGTGTATATTAGATCCAAGTCGTACAGTGTGATTTGTAATATGTGGGAATAAGTATGGAAAAGAGTACAAAACTTCCAACAACTTTCCAGAATTTTACTGAGATTGAAGCAGAGCGAGGAACATGTTTTAATTCACAGAAAATTACAACTGCAAAATCAGAAGTTTTCACTCTGCATTGTTGAATGTTAATATTGATCAGTTGTTAATGTCATAGTTGTGATGGTTGTGACGGTTTAAAAGGCCACCGGTTAAAAAAAAAAAAAAAATCATCAGGTTTTCACGGCTTTATAATGTTTGTCACTTAATTTGCTGCAACGTCACTGGTTGGTCGCTTCCATACAAAAACAGTTTATGTGAATCCATTTCTGCACTGAAGGAGATGGTTTTTCATCTAGTCCTCTGTTTTGGCTTCCATTTCCTCCGCGTCGTCGTCACCGTCCACCTCTGCGTTCTCTCGCTCCAAACGCTCCAGCTGCCGCTGCAGTTCTGTTTCATCTGTGTCCGTCACCACTTTGGGCTGAAACATTCACGCATGAGAATGCATTCAGGGCAAATACATTTATAAAACATTGCATGGTACTTTTGGTTGCTTTTAGGTTTACTTTAAACATCATAGACCGCGTATCACCATTAGTGATGTTTGATTCTTGAACGAATCTTTTGAGCCGATTCACAGAATCAAACTGAATCGAACTTTAGTTCTGGGTTGACGACGCAAGACACATCCAGAGAGGAAAGTTAGCCTTTTCATTCATGCCCGACTCAAAAGGAATTGAATAAGCCGATTCTTTGACAGTCCGATCTGACTCAATTGGTTCTTTTTGATTTTGTTAACTTCGAACCAGTTCTTTGGTTCAGTACCCATCAGGACATGCTTATTGGCTCATTCGGAGCTACGCAATAAGCATGCATGCGATGTGTGTCTTGTGTCATCATGTCAAGTTTGATTCTGCTTAAAAGAACGATTCGTTTAAGAATCGAACATCACAAATGATTCTGATTCTGAGAGGTCTAAACTCAAAAACATTTTGGTGTAAAATAATGATTGTCAACTTGTGTTTGTTATTTATAGATCAAGTGGCTGTCCGGTTATTTGGATTTAAATGGGCAAATGCTTAAGAGTCAATGACTAGATCATTATTGCAGTGATTATTATGTTTCTAGCAGGTTATATGTTTGGCAACAGTTCTTCTAATCCTAATTGGAGTGTGTAGCTTTTCATTTCTTAATCAACCATGTAGGAAGACACATCATGGCCATATTCCAGGATGACAATGTCAAGAGGCTCAGATTGTGAGAGAATGGTTGGGAGGGAGCATGAAGAATCATTTTCACACATGAATTGGCACCTTTGAGTCCAGAGCTAAAATTCATTGAAAGTCTTTGGCATGTGCTGGAGGAGACTTTACAGCAGTGGTCGGCACCAGGCCATAATTGGCCGCCAGCAATAATATCTGGCCCGCGCCTGCAGCCAGATTATTTCGATAGCAGCTGGTTCTGAATCTGTCATGATAGCATAACGGAGGCCAGCTAGTGAGAGCTGTGCAGGTAAACCTCACTCCCCGGATCTCAAGAGACGCTCTAGTGACTGATGCTAGAGGTTAGCCTTTAGCCTCCTTGTTAGAGTGTCCGACTCCCACGCGGAAAGACCCGGATTTGAGCACCGCTTGGAGCGGGCGGTGCGAACCGCAGAGATTACAACAACAACAGTTACTCACAATCAATTTGTCTTTAGTGATTTTGCCTTCAAAAATAGTACGAGAACGTTTTTGCAGCAATGTTTTATTTTGGGATGAATTGAGAGCTTTTAATTTGAAAAGTTCTGAAAGACATTCAAAAGACTCTGTGGAAATAGCCGTCATGAAATGCGTGGTATGATAAAACGAACAGTGAACCATTGAAACGTTTGCTTATAACGCGGGGCCTTGGCACCAACACGTAAACAATAACAAACCAAATTCAGCTTCCTCTTTGATAGTGCCATTTTCTCTCACCGGCTGGCTTAAATGTTAACATCACTCTGCATGTGACGTAATCGCGTACCTCCAGCACGCAAACAATAAAAAAAAAAAAAAAAAGCAGTTTAGTATGCCAAGGAATAATTCTGAGTGTAAAAGTAGGCTACGTCAAATAATTATTACAATAAGTTAGGCTCCACTGTGTAACAAGCTAATTAAAATACACATTTATTATTCACAATATGGAAAGAGGAAATAAAACAGTTTGTTAAGAGCACGACTCAAACATGCCATTAATGGGCTTATTCAAATCCTCTTTCATTTTTTTTTGTTATTTTTATCAATTCCGCATCTCCCACATATGTGTGTTTTAGCAAGGCGTCTGTGTTGTAAGTTGGTGAATGAAGATACTTGCCAGATTACTTGTCACTACTGCTTTATTAATATATCCAATTTTTTTTAGCAGAGTAACAGCTCACTACCAGTTACAAAAGACACTGTAACAGTATGTCACCGGCAATTCTAGTTGCATTTTTCATCAATTCATTTCTTAAATTATCCTTTGACTATGTTCTGGCCCGCCATCTAGTGGCGATGTTTGGTTTTTTTTTGGCCCGATGCCAAACTTACTTGCCGACCCCTGCTTTACAGAGTGCTGGATTCTTGCATTGACAATACAAGATCTTGACCAAAAACTGATGCACCTCTTGATGGAAATAACATCACAACATTTATTTCCATCAAGAGGTGCATCAGTTTTTTGGCACTCCAATTAGGGTTGGAAGAACTGGTGCCAAACATATAACAGAAACATAAAAATCACTGCAATAATGATCCAGTCCTCTTAAGCATTTGCCTATTTAAATCCAAACAGCAACTTTTTTTGGCCGGGTAGTGTATATTCTGTGCTATTTCGTACATTTATGATGCTCTGAAAGTTTCTCACCTCCATCTGGACATTGAAGACTCCTCGTTTCTCCTCGATCCGCTCCTTTATGGCGGTCATGGCCTGGTTGAGTACCGACAGACCCTCTGTGCGCTCCAGAGTCGTGGTGGTCATTACGTAACGCGGCGGTGCAATCAGATTTATCTGAAAGAAATAGCACACGTTTCTAATTAGAGAATCTGCGGATCATGAAACTGGTATGGAAACATACAGCAGAATATAAAGGAGGAACCTTGATAGGCATGGCCTCTGTGGAGCAGTTAAGCCCCGCCCTCAGAGCGTCTTTGACTGCGTCAATGCCTTCATATCCGTAACACGCCACCTCAATGTCTGTTGATGTGTTAATAGGAAACATTATGCTAAACATACATGAATGTAACATATGGCATATATAAGATAGTAACGTATATCGCAGGCACCGCACAAGCCATTATTTTTAATCAAAGGAGACGTAGGCATGTTATCCAAGCATTAATGGCAAGGAAAGCCCCTTATACTTGGGAGCGGCCACATATGAGGTGTTTTTGGGAGGTTATAGTACGCGATTTCACAGAGGAAATTTCAGAATTTCCAGATGAACAGATCTTTTTTTTTAAATGTGCAATGCAATCGGGCAATAAATAAGGAACTGTCTTGTCTTCTGTCCAAACATACCGCGCCATCTTTAAAGAATGATCGTGTGTCTTGCGTACACCAGGTGACCTGTAAATACAAAAAAAACTGTTTCCATTGCAGTTTTGCGAAATATTCCTTTTTCGGATTGCCTAAAAAAAACACCTCATACGAGCGTAAAAATTTATTAGTTTTCCATTAGGTGTATTTTCAATTCACAATTTCAATTTGTGCAATTTGAAGGGTAATGGAAACGCAGCTAGTGTAAGTGTAAAGCGATTTGAGTAAAAAAGCTATATAAATGTAATGAATTATTATTAATTTGATCAATTTAATGCATATTAATTTCTTTGCAAAAATTCTTACTGACCCCAAACTTCTAAATATATATATATATATATAATATATATAGCAATTTTAAGGTTAATGAAACTCTATATTTATATGTATTTATGTAACAGGAGTATGAATTTTCATAGTCCGCAAAGCCAGGAATAAATTATGAACAAGATTAGTATCATATTCATCCGCAGCCACGCAGAGCCGTAGCACAACCAAAACAATGTTGCAATGCATGCAGTAAAAGTTACATAGTGTACCTTTAAATAGATAATAATTACAGTAAGTGCCTGCCTAAGGTTGTGGATTAGTTAAAATATATAAATATAAAATAAGAACAAATAAAAATACTAAAATAAATAAGAAATTATTTTAATTCCAACATGAAATGTTTAAAAAAAAAAAGGCACATCTTTGCATTAGAACTATCAGAATAGAATATATTTTAATAATAAAATACCAGCTCTTATTTTGACAGCCTGTGGAGTGAGCCGTCTGTTGATGTTGTCGATGAGCACGTTTCTCTCTTCCTCAGTCAGATCCAAACCATCCAGGATGGAGGGATCACTGTGAATAAAAAAAGAAAGCAAGCAAAATATTTTCCATGTTCAGTTTACAGTCTTGCTCTGTGTTTATGCTGCGTTCACGCCATCCCATAATTACCGTAATTATGAGATGACAACATGTGACGTTCTACTCGGAGCTGTTCACTTCCTCGTTTCTATGGCAACACTATCAATGCCAATATGAATCAAGTGGTACAGCAGTCACATGGTACAAGTCGGAGCGCTCAGAAAATTCCCAGTTTACAAGTTGTAATTACAAGTTTTACAAGTAGTAATTACAGCACGGCATGAACGCACCTTCACCGCTCGAACACTTACGACACGGCTTGTTTGAAGACGTCATAAGCGCCGTATCCAGGTTTCTTGTATTTCTCGTCAAACACCCATGCGGTGCGCTGGAACAAACTCTCCAACTGCTCGTCTTTAGTGTACTCCAACACTTCAGCGACATGCCGTAGAATACTGTACACCTGCAGCACAACAACAACAACAAAACATCCTCAAACCACAAAAAAATAATTTTACTTTCATTTAAAAAACATAAACATAAAAACACTCACGGTTTTGGATTTGGTGAATTTATCTTCACACTTGATGGCTTCTTCCGGAGACACTCTTCTCTTGGACAAATCTATGTATCCTGTAGAAGAAACAAAAAATCTCAAATTGGCTAAATGCATTAAAACACATACGCTACATAAGACATGCCGCAATGTCGCGATAATGAACAGGCATGGTATTGTTAATGTGGTCAAAACACAGTAAATAATTCCTTATTACGAATTTAAATTTTAAGATGCATTTTAGAATACTTTTCCATCAACCGGTTAAAATTTACAACACTGTGTTACAAAGGTATAGTCAAGACCCAGAGCAAAACAAAGACCATTCAAGAGCCACACAGCAAAATCATCAGTGTTAAAAGTGCTCAGTGTTTATATGTGTCCATCACTGTAGGAGTTATTGAGATAATCAAGCGATTAATCGAGTGATGATTGAGCATTAGTGATGAACACCTGCTGAGAACAAGCAGAATCACTGAAGGAAAGAGACGAGCAGAACCACAAGAACTTACTGGGTATTAACAAAGGTTTAGATGTTGATGTTTTATTTAAAATGTTTTGTTTAAAGTCACCATTATGGTGATCAGTGTTTGTTTTAGTTGGGCTCTTGATTGTTTAATATTAGCTTTATTCTGGCTACTGTAACTGTGTGATCAGCAAAAAGCTTCATGACGCAATGCATGCTGGGTAACATTGTAGTACAAAACTCATCAACGACTCCCAGAATGCATTGCAACATGAATAAATTATGCAATAAATTGTCTTAGTATTTTCTTTCCTTACAATTTGCTTTTATGTTGTTTTGTTGTGACTTTAGTTGCCTGTTGTGATGTTTATATGAATATTTTGTTGATTGTCACCATTGTTAAGATTCATACACTGATTCTTGATGTTTGTGTGTCTGAATGACGAAGCTCAAAACTCTGTGCACAGTTTGAAATTGTCCAGTTTATAACAACAATGCTGTAGCATCACAGGGTAACTATAATCAATACCATAAAACTACACATCACGCATATAATCAGAGATTTAGACTCCAGCTGAGATCAGCTAATCAAATCACTATAGACCCCTTCACGGTTCACGTCACAGGAAAACTTGCGGTTCGCAGTGCGCATGTCGGGGTCAGAAAGTTCATTCCATCCCATTGAATTGTGTTAACCAGAGAATTTCTCGTCAATAATAAAATGCCTACTTGTTGTGTCGTGAACTGTGAAAATCGCACCAGTTATGGATTCCTGCAGGATCTCATCTCATCAAAAATAGACGACATCTGTGGCTGCAAGCTATTAAACGGGCAGACTGGGACAATGCTACGATCAAAGAGGCTCGTGTTTGTACAGGCTTAAAATAGGAGAATAATTGAAGCTATAAACCATATAATTAGAATATAAATAGAAAAAACATTTTAAATAACAACAGAGCTGAAAATAACACAGAGGAGATATCTAAAAAGAAACTCAAACGGGATTGAGTCATTCATTTGTGTTTTTATTTCATTGTTATTGTAATTTACTTCATTTACATTATTTTAATCTTGCACAAACAATATAAATTGGTACGTTTCTAGTCATTGTCTGTGTTTTATATGTGCCTTATAAATACTTGCCCTATGTAGCGAACCTAATTGCTACTGGTTCATTACCTGGTGCTCTGAAATTCAGTGACTAAGCCGAGGTAAAAAGAGTAAAGTGTCACAAAAAGTGGTAGTAGTTAGCCGCAGTCTAGCGCCAACATTGTGACAACAACGGTAGAGTTAAGCCATGGTAAGTAAACAAAATGTTTTCTGTAAACTGTAGACTGATTTAATAGTTAGGTGAAGTTTGATATCTGGCAATAATTGTGACCTATGGCATGCTACAGACTTAGCAGACTAGCTTTACATTAGCGCTTTCAATATGACAACAGTGTTTTTCTGACCCCATGCTGCGCGCGCACCCAACCTAGGTTTACAAACATTGAAGGGGTCTATATGATGATTACGTCATCATCAGTACACAGCCAACATCATCTGATCATATTTTCTCTTGGTTTTTCTTATCATAAAAAAGGTGTCTTATAAACACAGTTACAGTAGCCAGAATAAAGCTAACATTAAACAATCAAGAGCCCAACTAAAACAAACACTGATCACCATAATGGTGACTTTAACCGAATATCTAAATCTCTGTTAATTCTCAATAAGAACTTCTGTAGACGTATGACAGAAATAAAAGCAAACTGGTAAGATAAAAGTCGTTTCTATCTTCAGTTGAATTCATCTAAGGCTGTGGCTGGAAGTCAGTTGTAGTTCTTGTGTTTCTGCTCGTCTCTTCTCTTTTTTTCTGTTCTGTTTTCTCTTTCTTTCAGTGATTCTGCTTGTTAACAGCAGGTGTTCATCACTAATAATCAATCATCACTCGATTAAACAGTGATTCAGTGTTACTTTTACACTCTGTAGTGTGGACAGATATAAACACTGAGCAGTACTTTTAACATTGAGGATTTTGTCATGTGGCTCTTGAATGGTTCTGGTCTTTGTTGGGTCTTTGAGGGTCTGGCCTTGACCACACCTCTTGGTCATGGAGGACTGGTCTTGACTACACCCCTGCTCTGACGTCAACAACCCCAACATGGATGAGAAGCGCATGGCGGAACGAGTGAAGCAGACATGCTGAATGAAAATGCACATTCAATCTCTGACAGTAGATGGCGCTGATTGAACAGCAGAAATACAGCCGTTACCCCGTAAACAAAGCAGGCTGTGCTAGTGATGGGAGAAACAAAGCTTCAAATCAATTGAACCAATTGCTTCGCAAAATGATTCACTGTTTCGAAGGTTTTGAAACGGCACATGCTGGTGACCCATGCTGGTCAAAACAGTGTAACTGCATTAACACTCAGGCCAAACATGCATAAAAAAAGCTTTTACAAACCCATTGCAAACGTTTTATTGAAAGTATAATCAAATGCAATTAACTAATCATCTAATACCATTAATATCAAGTGTCTGTGTAATATGTGTTCTTTTATCAATTTTCAGGGCTTGTTTTGTTTATTCTATGGATGGCTCAGCTAAACAGGCCAATAATAACTACAATCATTCCTTTTAATTATACTAATGCCTCATTAAAACAAACGTTTTAATGTTTAAATTGACAAATGTATAAAACTGATCAGAGATCAGGTAAAACCCATAGATGCTTGTTCAATGGTTGTCTTTGAATCTGCATGAGATCATCGCCCCCAGTGGCGAACTATTGGCATTTTAAAACGTTTAGAAGCAGTTATGACGTAACAAAGCCTTGTTTACTGAAATCACGTGACTTTGGCAGTTTTATACGTGCTCCGAACCACTGATTCGAAACAAAAGATTCGTAAAGGTTTCGAAGCTTCATGAAGTAGTGTTTCGAAAGCGCCCATCACTAGGCTGTGCTACTTTCTGTTTCTAAACAGTAGACAGCTATTGAAATATTTAATGAATTAATAGGCTATTTATTTTACCCTTCTCTTTGTCCACTCTGATGACCACCACGCATTCGTTGCGGCCGATGCGGATAAGTTTGTTGATGGAGCGGATGCGCCTGCGCGACAGCTCGCTCAGCAGGATCATGCCCTCGATGTTGTTATACTCCAGCAGACTGACATACGCGCCCATCTCGGCGATGGAGCGCACGTTCACCATCACCACATCCTCCACCTCCGGGAAACGGTGCTGGTAAAACCTACAGCTAAGGCCCGGCATCTCTACACAAGAAAAACAAGCAGAGCTGGGATCATATCGAAAGACTAGCGCTTCTTTAATGAGCACGAGACTAACTGCATTCATTTATTAATTTATTTAACAGATCTGATGTCTGATTTATTTGCATATTGATATTGGTTTTTAGTCAGAAAACCCAAATGTGATCATCCTCGTCCCAAAATTTTAAATTAAGCAATATATTTTCATCTATAAAGATCCAGTTTAGACTGTAAAAAATAAATTAATATTATAAATGTGCAAAATATGATTTGTAAAATACTTTTTCCTAATTAAGTTGCATTGGTTTTTACGTTATAGTTACAATACACTTTTTTCCTACTCACTATAGTACTGTACTATGTAATGTTTTATTTTAATCCAATTTTTAAAATGATTAATTAATTTTAATCAATTTATGTACCGGTCAAAAGTTTGAAAGCATTACTAATTAAAATTTGTTTTTGAAAGTCTCTTATGCTCATCAAGCCTGCATTTATTTGATCAGAAATACAGAAAAAACAGTAATGCGAAATATTATTACAATTTAAAATAATGGTTTTCTATTTTAATATACTTTAAAGTATAATTTATTCCTGTGATCAAAGCTGACTTTTCAGCATCATTCCTCCAGTCTTCAGTGTCAGCATTTATTCAAAATAGAAATCTTTTCTAACAATATAAATCTTTACTATCACTTTTTATCAATTTAACACATCCTTGCTGAATAAAAGTAGTCATTTCTTTCAAAAAAAGAAAGAAAAAAATATCTTATAATATAAATATACACTCACCTAAAGGATTATTAGGAACACCTGTTCAATGGGAAAGAAAGGTGATTTAAGCAATTTTGAGCGTGGCATGGTTGTTGGTGCCAGACGGGCCGGTCTGAGTATTTCACAATCTGCTCAGTTACTGGGATTTTCACGCACAACCATTTCTAGAGTTTACAAAGAATGGTGTGAAAAGGGAAAAACATCCAGTATGCGGCAGTCCTGTGGGCGAAAATGCCTTGTTGATGCTAGAGGTCAGAGGAGAATGGGCCGACTGATTCAAGCTGATAGAAGAGCAACTTTGACTGAAATAACCACTCGTTACAACCGAGGTATGCAGCAAAGCATTTGTGAAGCCACAACACGCACAACCTTGAGGCGGATGGGCTACAACAGAAGAAGACCCCACCGGGTACCACTCATCTCCACTACAAATAGGAAAAAGAGGCTACAATTTAGACAAGCTCACCAAAATTGGACAGTTGAAGACTGGAAAAATGTTGCCTGGTCTGATGTCTCGATTTCTGTTGAGACATTCAGATGGTAGAGTCAGAATTTGGCGTAAACAGAATGAGAACATGGATCCATCATGCCTTGTTACCACTGTGCAGGCTGGTGGTGGTGGTGTAATGGTGTGGGGGATGTTTTCTTGGCACACTTTAGGCCCCTTAGTGCCAATTGGGCATAGTAATAATGCACCATGTTACAAAGCACGAATCATTTCAAATTGGTTTCTTGAACATGACAATGAGTTCACTGTACTAAAGTGGCCCCCACAGTCACCAGATCTCAACCCAATAGAGCATCTTTGGGATGTGGTGGAACGGGAGCTTCGTGCCCTGGATGTGCATCCCACAAATCTCCATCAACTGCAAGATGCTATCCTATCAATATGGGCCAACATTTCTAAAGAATGCTTTCAGCACCTTGTTGAATCAATGCCACGTAGAATTAAGGCAGTTCTGAAGGCGAAAGGGGGTCAAACACAGTATTAGTATGGTGTTCCTAATAATCCTTTAGGTGAGTGTATGTTATAAGTAAATAAAAATTCCCCCTTTTTCTATTTAAAAAAAAAACTTCTTATTCATCAAAGAGTCCTGAAAAAAAGTATCATGGGTTATGAAAAAATATTAAGCAGCACAACTGTTTCCAACATTGATAATATGATAACATTGATAACATCATATTAGATTAGAATGATTTCTGGAGGATCATGTGACACTGAAGGCTGGAGTAATGATGATAAATTCAGCTTTGATCGCAGGAATAAATTACATTTGACTATATATTCACATAGAAAACGTTATGTTAAATGTTAATAATATTTTACAATATTACAGTTTTTTTCTGTATTTTTGATCAAGTAAATGCAGGCTTGATGAGCATAAGAGACTTCTTTCAAAAACATTAAAAATAGTGTTTCCAAATTTTTGACCGGTACTATATACTATTTGAATCAAATTTTTATACAAATCAAATTTTTCATTGTTTATTTATTTGAATCACATTTAAATCTTATGTCTACCATTATTATTATTATTTACTGTTTTTTTTTCTTAACTTTTCCAGACCCAGTTTGAAAACCCCTGGTCTAATGTATTCTGTATGTATGTAATAAATAATATATTGTATACTGTATGCATCAGTGTATATTGCATATGCTGTATAATGTAGTTTATGTTCAATGTTGCACTGCTGACATGATATACACAATGTTTATCTATCTCTCCGTCTTTCCCTAAATCTATCCATTGAACTGTCAGTCTATGCATCATCCCTGTAGCTGAGCACATGCTCTATGACAGCAGCGATTAAACACTCATATCATCCCAAGCATGAGCTCAACATGAGCCGAACCATCACGGATGCAAAGGTAACTCAATCCCACCTGACAGGTGTCACAAACGGCTCACTTTAAACCCTTTAAATCCCTAGAAACTGTGGTATTTCTGCGAGTGTTAGTTGGCCATTGATCCTGCGATCCGAGAAAGAACGAAGCGAGCAGCAGCCAGTGAATAACAGGGGTGTCGCAATACGACCGTACTTCAAAATAAAAGTCCCTTTGAATGGCGGACGAAACCTGCAAAAACAATAAATAAATAAACCCACACAAGTCTACATAAATAAATTAGTGCTGTCAAATCGATTATTCGCATTCAAAATAAAAGTTTGTGTTTACATAATATATGTGTGTACTGTGTATAATTATTATGTCTATATAAAAACACAAAATCGTTATATTTATACGTAAAATATGTATATTTATATATAATATAAATTATATAAATATATATACATGCAAATATTTTTAAAATATACATGAATGAGTGCGATTAATCACGATTCATCGATTGATTATTTATTTATTTGCGTATTCATTTATGTATTGTTTTGCAGTTTCCGTCCTCCATACTAAAGCTCTTAAAGTCGAGGTAAAAATATAAATAACACATAATAATTTTAGGGAGACACAACAACTTACTGTCATTACCGTCGACCGTTGTTTTGGAATGTGAATCCCGCTACAGGCACGCACGGAAGTGACGCGACCAATCAGCGCGTTCGGGAGGAATCACATGACCTCAAATCAGCTGATCATCAAATCCTGCGTCCTGTAGCTAGGGTCATAGCGATGGTATTATAATCGTTTAATCGTGATATTAAATAAACGGACAGTATATTTGAACGATATCAACAGCAAAGCGTCTCCGTAGGTTGAGATAGGGTTTAAATTAAAGAAGAAAGATGTCTGGAAAAGAGCGAATCGACGTGTTTCCCTCTAGAATGTGAGTATGAGGCTCGTGAAGTCAAAACATTCATTATTTTCAATCGTTCATGAAAAGTACCGAGTGACAGCATCTGATAAATATATATTTTGGGAGTTTATGGTTATATATATATATATGTCAAAGCACGAACTAAGATAATATTCAATACGCTGGGCTCGTGCGTCATCTAGGATTTATGATTTATGAATTTATTAAACATGAAGAGTCATAGAAAGCTTGCATATTACACAAAATGTATATTTTATTCCTGAAGCAGCAATAATAAAATATATTGTACGTTATATATCGGCGGAATGCAGATACCGTATGTCTGCATAATATTATAGATTTATGATGGATTACAATATTTTAGACGTTTTTTGGATTCATATAAATCCTGTGAAAATAAATCGTGTTGCAATTTCAAGTGGACTCAGAAGAGGAAGTGATATTATTCACAGTCATGTGAGCCTTCACTGCTTGAGTCTACTGACCATAACTAAGAGATACTGGGAAGACACTTAAAATGCATATTAAATATAATAGTTGCAATCTACAATAATAGGAAATATTCAATTAATCATGTAAAATGAATGCTAAAATATGCATTTTTAATAAGTCGAATAAAACTGTATGCTCAAATTGTCATAAATGTTCCTTAATATTCATGTCCTCTGTATATATTGTTGTGTTTTATTGTTTGTTGCTTCAGGGCTCAGACCATTATGAAAGCTCGACTGAAAGGAGCTCAGACTGGCCGTAGTTTGCTGAAGAAGAAAGCTGATGCTCTGTCCATGCGATTTCGCCAGATTCTCAGAAAAATCATTGAGGTATAACATCATATCTATGCTTTTATTTTAGATATCTGTATTTATTAATTTTTGAAACGATGACGCGACTCTTTCAACCTTCAGACTAAGACGCTGATGGGCGAGGTGATGAGGGAAGCCGCCTTCTCATTGGCTGAGGCTAAATTTGCTGCTGGTGACTTCAGGTAATTATGATTTAAAGCAACGCTTTCGTGATGTCATCAGAGGATGAGTTTGGCTCCAGATCTCACAGAGTGTGTTTGAATCCTGTCAGCACTACAGTCATTCAGAACGTGAACAAGGCCCAGGTGAAGGTCAGAGCCAAAAAGGACAATGTTGCAGGTTTGTTATCTATCTATCTATCTATCTATCTATCCATCGTTCTATCTATCTATCAATCTATCTAACCATCCATCCATCCATCCATCGTTCTA